>FIZU01045841.1:0-16801 GCA_900064475.1 Pseudococcus longispinus
TTGAAATTTCATAGCGTCCAAACGGTGCATACGATCGGTCTGAAATTTTCACCAAGGGCACGGCATTCAATGCCCTTTCGAATGACTCTAGTCTCATTTTGGCACATATCATAGTTTTCGAGAAAATTGATAAAAAATAATCGCGAAAAAAAACCTATGTCAAACCTAATTAGAAATCTTATATTTCGGTGTGTTCGTTTTTGGTGGGGGGGGGGGACAAGACATTGGGGTTGCCTTGTCACTTTTCGTCACGTCTTATGAGAAGATACGTTTCGATTTTTTTTTCAGAAAAAAATTTCTATTCTCAAAAGGTAGTGTTCTTTCTCTAAAATATGTTTTACTAGTTCGTACATACGACAACGATGCTAGCGGGCGCGATGAAACATGTTTATATGCGATATTTCACGTTTAATGGGGATAATTCACGAAACCATGTGAACATAGACTCACTTTGCTCAGTCTTGCTTATAAGTGTGAAATATTTGGAAAAATGATTTCTATTGCTGAAGAATGCATTCTAACTTCTCCTACGTGTGGGGATTGCATGGAAGGTTTTACATTTGTATAGCTACTGTGCCTTATCTCCTCGTTGTGCGATTCTTCTTTTTAGAATACGTGTGTATTTATTCGCGTGTTATTATTTAAAAAAAAAAAAACGAGTGTATGAAAGAATTCACCCCTTTTGGTTTACTTGTAGTTCACAAGTGCTGGGTGTTCACGTTTTCTTTTGATGTCGAGGATATTTTTTCAAAAAATGATTTCCTAATTGGAAGAATTAAATAGGGGTTTTGGGCTGATCTTGAAAATAATGAAATCTCCAAAAAAAAAAAGGTCTGAATTAGATATACGTGATTGAAAGAGTTTCTTTTTTTTTGACCCTGTAAAGTTGACTTATTCGATGAATGGGATAGTGAAATGAACGTTAAAGTTGTCGATACAGTGTATTCTTTAGCTTTTGATCTTTTTCGCCCTTTTTCTCTGTTTACTTCACGAGCAACTTTGACTTTTCAACTTTCGCTTTCGATGAAAGATTTTTCGCTCGTATTGTTGGTTTTTTTCCTGATACCAAAGTTTTTGACAGGTTTCCAAAATCGTAAGGTTTTTCCGCAGCTTAAATAGCGTTCATGCGGTGTGACGATATTAAACTAAAGTGAAGGTTGGTTACATGTTATAATGGATGTCTATTTTGGCCCACGAGGCGGTTAAAGTTTTCATCTGCGGTGTCCGGCAATGCTCGTCGATGAAATTTATTAAATATATAGGGTGTCCTGGTTCGGATGAGTGAGCCAGTGGCTGATGGTGAAATTCTAGAAGACGAATAAAAAAATTTTCACGAAATTGTGATGTATTTTTGGAATTGGAGGTGCTGCTTGCGTAATAATTTTATGAAAAAATATTTGAAACTGTTTTATAAAGATTTCAAGAAAAGTAAAATCTGAAGGGGGGGGGGGGAATGAGGTTCAAAGATGGGTCACAAAAAAGGTCGTATGCATTAAAAATAATGAAAAGAGAGACCCAACGAGCGCGGGGGGGGGGGAATGAGGTTCAAAGATGGGTCACAAAAAAGGTCGTATGCATTAAAAATAATGATTAAAATGTTGACTATAAAATTAATTTGACACTTGAAATTTTTATATTTCTCGTATTTGAAATTTCACCAAAAAATGTCATAGGGGCTACCTAAGCTTGAAATAGAAATTCATTTTTCTGTAGTTCCTTCAATAAATTTTTTTGTTTCTTTCTGTTTCTCTGTTGTACCAGAATCTGTATGTAAATAATATGTAAACTAATTGACAATTTATTTTGTTTCTTTGTTTTAGGTTAGTACCTTTTTGGACTTTTTACCATAAGAATTATAGACTGAAGATGAGTAAGTTTTTTTTTTGAATGATTTATACGAGAAAGTGTAGGTATAACATTGTTGATGAAAATATTGAATGCGAAACCCCCTTCTCTCTCCTCCCATGTCATCCATACTTATCAAAAATTGAATTTCTCCACTTCACAGAAATTTTAAATTGAAGAAGTCAAAATCTCAAAATTTTTCCAAGTTCAAGCAAGTCGAATTTCTGAAAATTTTCGTCCAATTTTTTTATATCCCAGACCTAAAACATAATACATGTTAGAAGTTTGCAAAAGTGGTTAAAATCGATGCCCCTTCTTTAAAGTAAACAATATGTTCATGTGAAGTTTTTGTTTGTCTTGGTGCGTTTTTTCCTCCTGGCGCAGAACTTCTCAATCAACCTAGAGCTAATTTAAAGATTCTGGTATAGTTACAAGTATAAAATGATTCGCAAGAACAATCTCCTATCAATTTTACGTTGATTAAAATCTTGAATAATGATGAAGTAAAATGTCCTTCATTTTACAAACTGGTGATGAAGTTGAAAAGTACTGAAAAAAGTGCTGAATTTGGCTCAAAAGTTTTCGTTAAAATTCATTAATTTTTTTTTCAGAAATTTCATCTTTTGAACACCTTTTTATGCAAAAGTTTACGCTCTCGCTTCACTCGGACTTGGAAATAATTCACTTTTTTTTAAAAAATTGGAATTTTGAAAACGTAAAAATAATGGATTTTTTAAAGAATTTTACGTTAAGTCATATTCTTTCCAGCCGCACCCCCTCCTGCGGAACGACTATCCAACCACGCCATTGATAAATTCAACTTAATCCATTATTTTGTTTTTTTTTCTCTTCCAAATTTGAAAATTTATGAACCTTGATACTAATATAACTGAAGCTTTGAATTTCATAAAATGACATATTTGTGTATGGTGAAGATAAAAAGAATATTTCAAAGGATCTATACGATTCATAAAATTTCCCGACGAGTAGATAAGCCCAATTTCATTTTGTATATTTTGCATATTTCAACTCAAAATGCATATTTTGCATATTTTAGATGTGAAAAGAGCATATTATTTTCTGCATATTTCGACATGTTCTCGCTTTTTTCTAGCATATTTTGAGGTTTTGTCAAAATCAGGCCAAAGTACTCGTAATTGATTTCTGACCACTTTTTTGCTGAAAAAATTGCAAAATTTAAAAAAAATGCCACCAAAAAGTGTTCAAATTTGAAAAAAAAAAACATTTTTTTGATTATTCCTGCTCGATTTTTCATTTCATTTCAATTTTTTATTGTTCAGGGTTTTCAAAGCAAAAAATCCTTTTCATAGCACCCATATTGATTTTAGCATATTTTGAGATTTTTTGTATGAAATTCAAAGCTCTATAAAATAACGAAATTTTAATTTTTTCTGTGCCAAACTTGAAAAAAATATCAAAAAATATTTTAAAAATTACAAAAAAGCAGAAAAGATGTTAAAAAATGTTTGAAAAAATGACATGGATTTTTTCTGTCGAGAATTTGAAAATTTTTGGATTTCGATGCTTTGTGACACATTTTGGAAAGAAAATGATTGAAATTGGTCCATTGAAAGAGACTGATGAACTATCACAAGGTTTTTTCAGAAATATTTTAATGTATAAATTTTGAGTGAGGTGGGGGGAGGGGGTAGTTCGTAAACTTGAGAAACATTCTTGCTGAAGATGTTACAAAATTCTTTTGAAAAAGTGCTGGAAAAAGTTGAATTTTGAATTGGAAAGTTTGTTAGGCATCCTGTATTTGTATTGAAAAATTGTTCAATAAAACTACATCTACTTTACAAATTTTTTTAGAAAGTGAATATGTTGTGAATATATCTTTAAATTTGCAATTCATTCATAATTTTGACAAAAAAATCTGGTCAAAAAATTCTTGTAAGAAATGTTTGGCCCGATAGACTTTTTGAAAAAGTATAATTTTTTTCTCCGGCGAGAAAAAGTCTTTGAACAAAATTATTTTCAAAATTTCTGTTTGAATTGAATTTTTACAATTTGTTAAGATAATGTTGAATAATGATAAATTCAAATTGTGGTTTATTTTTCACATTTCAAATCGTCTCTCAAACTCAGTGGCGTGCCGAAACAATGTGAAATTGTAAAGGGGGTGAGGGGGGGGTTGAGACTCAAATTTTTCTATTTTTTTTCTAAATCTCATAAGTTTTTCCAAATATACTTTGTATTTAAGAAAAATAGTTTTAAAAAATTTTACTTTTGGTATAAAATATAACTTTTTAATAAACAGCAGAAAAATCATTGCTCAAGATTTTATTTCACATTTATGGTTTTTTAATACGTTTTTGAGCGTTTCACGCATGATTAAGGATCCCCTTGACAGTATCAATTTTAATATTTTGAAGAGCCTAATTCTAACTTGGATAATTTTTCGAAAATTTTTGCCAAAAAATAAGAATTCAAATCACTTGTTTCAAACTTATATCTATTGTTCCTGAATAGAAAAAATTTCCCTCAATTCTCATAACTTTTTCGATTTTCCCAACTTGCCCAACTTTTCCCCAAATTTCCCAAATTTTTCCAATTCTTAACTTGCTCGGGGGGAGTCTCCCCCCCCCACCATCGGCCGGCACGCCTCTGCTCAAGCTATCTATGAAATGTGAAAACATTTGGAAATTTTCATAATTTTACAATTTTTAGTCATTTTTTATTAAAATGACAGATTTGGAAATGTTTTTCAAAATTTTTACTTAGCTTATTGAAATATTAGATTGTAGTTCATCTCTCACATTTTATTCCTCTGTTAAAATGCCATTGATTTTTTACCATTTTTCAATATTTTGTGACTTATTTTTATTATTTCCGCATTTTGAGATATGCTTCTTAATTTTAATCAATTATTAATTGAAACTTCTTTCTTGACTTTTCATTGAAATGTCAGAGTGTGATATCGATGATTTTTCACATTTCATTGGAGGTAATTCAGAATGCGACAAAATTTCATATTCATTAATATTTTTTTTATAAATGTGTATTCAAATGTCGAAATGTTGCATATTCTTCTACATTTTATTACTTTAATGTCTGAAATTTGAAATCAGCATAGGATATTCTTTTGCGATGACCAAACTCAAGAAAAAGATAACAAAATTCTTACTCGAAATTCCGAAACGAAATTATGTTAGACAGTTGACTTTCTGGACTTGAAAAAATGTTCAGGTTTCAAATTAAACTTGAAAAATTTCAGAAATTCTGATTTTTTGGACTCGAAAAAGTTTTATAAAGTGGGCAGCTGATATTTTGAACAGTAAAATTTAGATTCGATGACTTTTAGATATTTTATCAGGCAGACTTTTTGGACCTGAAAAATTTCAGGCATCACTGATTCACTCTAACTAGGCAAAAGGTAAAAGTTCGTAGCATAGGATATGCTTTTGCGATGACCAAATCTGCAAAAAACGCCACGAAATTCTGTCAGGCTGACTTTTAGACATTTTGTCTGACTTTTTTGGACTTGAAAAAACTTTTATATTTCCACTGATTTTTTGGATTTAAAAAAATTTCTGAGATGTTATGCTCACTTTTAGACATTTTGTCAGCCTATTTGAGATTTTCTGGGTTTGAAAATTTTTTCAGATTTCAAACAGTTTTTGGACTCGTAAATTTTAGAAATTCTGACTTTTTCGATTTTGAACTATTCTATAAATTGGACTTTTTTCATCAATAAAATATAGATGAATCTTCAAAATTTTAATATAATGTATTTTCTATTAAAATGTGACATTTCAACATTTTTCTTCTGAATTTTATTTTTTAATTAAAAAATTATCAGGTTATCAAATTTTCTAAAACATCCTTGAAAACTTATCCTCACTTTTTAATTTCAAAATATCCCTTGAAATTTGAAAAATAGACATCATGTCCACACGTAGTTATTTGTTCACCGCGACGAGTATTTCAGTCTCTCGAGTCTCGACGCAACTTTACACACGACACGTGTTCAAAAACTCCATAAGAGCAGGTAATTTCAAACATGATACAATGTACTCGTAATACATGGCAAACATAAGACGAAATGAGTGAGTACGAAAACAAAGCTAGCTTTTATTCTGACCGAGTCATTAATCACTTTACAACTTTCTCTCTTACTTTTCTCCTTTTTTTTTCCGTTGGCTCGCCACGATGCGGCGTGTCGTAATAGTTAACTTTATTTCAAACTCCTTACATCGAATCAACGGTGGTAAGTTTACTGGTTTACCTTGAGTATAATATAATGCGTAATGTATCAGACTTAAAAAGGAATTTTTTTTCCTTAAAAAAAACTTTAAGCGTCATCTTAATGGTAAAGTTTTTACTTTTACGTTACCCGATGAGTAGAATTTTGCAGACCCTCTTACCGCTCTGATGAGTAAGCGGCGTGTTATATTCGGAAAAAATGCTTTTTTCATACCTAAGTACCGGAAAAGAAGTTTTATAAAAGTTTTGTCGGGATAAATCTACATTCCGTCAGCGGTCGTTTTTCTATAGTAGATATTTCGCGGTATAAAAAGAGAAGAGAAAAAAAATGAAGGAAATTTAAATTAACTTTCTCGGTGTGCTGGCGCTGTGGCGAGGCAGTTTCTTCTCTTTTTTTATGTATTATGTATAGTATACGTACACACAGCACAAGACCGAGCCCCTCTATTGGAAAATTATGCAGCCCGCATTCTTCTTTCTCGCCGAGTATAGTTTTTATAATAATTTTCTTCCAAACTTATTAATAACTTGCAATGAGTTAATCTAAAAAACTTACAAGATGCGATTGACTCGTTTTTTTTTTTTCACTCCAAAGCGTACTCTATTTTTTATCCTACGTGTGGTTCTACGTTTCCTTCCCTTAGTCGATTTTTTTTAAACGACTGTTTAATATACGAACAGGGTTTTTATTGAGCGTATTATGTAAGCGACGTATGTCAAACTCAGAACTTTCGATAGCTCTTGGGAATGTCTTTTAAATTCGAAAATACAACATGACTGACGTAGGCGGTCGCGTTAACTGTTATTGTCTATATTTTCGGTGTTCATTCACCCCTCACCCTGCCACCTCATCCATGTCTCACCTCTTTTTGTACACCACCGAAATTCTACTTCTGCTCGTACGCTTTTACATCGTTCGTATTCTCGAATGTCGAATTATCCTACGTAGATATACGTTTGGAAAAAAAAATTACCAATTTATTTTTCAGCTGCTGTATAATTTCTACGGTGGCGAGAGATGGCTCGATTGCTTTCAATTTGTTTTATTTTCGAGTTCCATATTAAATTTTAAACCGACGTGGAATCAATTTAAATATCAAATTGGCTCGATTTTGTCTGCACTTTGGTAAAAAAAATTCTCATCTCGAAGTTCGTTTTGAAAAAAGACCAGACGAGGTCAATTTTATGCAATTTTTTGCCCGTCTGCGAGAAATTTCTAAGAATTTGGAAATTTTAAAAATACTATTCTAAAAATATTACTCCTTTTCGTAAACCTTCTATTGCGATGATCCGATCCGAAAGCATAATTTAAAATAATCACCTTTAAATAACCGAGGCAAATACGAGATTTTATTTCAAAGCTAAAAAGTTGCTGGATGTGAAATTTTCATCGTGGGTTTTCTTTTGAACAAGAATAATAATGAAAAAAAAAGGTTTCAATGTCATTTATACCCAGCGAAGTTATAAAGATAGAGGAATAATGTTTTTGGTGCCTCGGAATAAAATTTCATATCGGTGTCGTAAAAAGGGATCTTTCTCATGTGTAATAATGAGCAACTTAGATAAGACAAAGGTATCGTCAAATTTTACAAGTATCGAATGTGAGAAGCCTTTTGAGAATGAAATTGGGCGTTAAAGTGTGCCGAAAATTTTAGCTTAAATTGTTTCTTTGTGAAGTTGATAACTGATAAGGGTCGAGTGTTCTTATAATATTGTTTGAGGAAGACTTTAGAAATGAAGAAAATTTTCAAAATTCACGAAACTTTGATAAAACAAATTCAAGTGTTTAAAATTTTGGAAATGGGTCTAAAAATACATCAGACCAGAAAAAAATTCCAAGGTTTCGTAATTTACTGGTTTTTTGCTGATTTAGCCATAAATTAAAAAAACTTGAAAAAATTATGACCGAAAGATTTCACGATACCCTCAAAAAAAACCTCAACCACCTAATCATATTTCAAACGAACCAAATCCTCAGAAAGAAATGTCCGATACTGGTGCAGCACATCCATAAATACATACGAAACCACGTCACGTAAATTTTTACACCACTGTATAAAATTTATAGCTTGCTTAATTCCCGAAACGGACGAACAATTTATTTCCTAGTTAACATAATTTTTTACGAGTAAATTACTCGATATAAAAATACTGTACGAGCGTTGTTGGTTGGCGAAAAAAAAAAACACCGCCAGACAATGATTTCTCTTCTCTTTGTCTCTCCGTTTTTTTTTTTTTTTGCTACCCATCGAATCAATTGTTTCGCTACATTTTGCGGGCTAGTTTCACGTTTTTAATTAAATTTCCAGAGCCCGGTTTACAGCAGCGAAAAGTAAACGGTTTTAGTCCCATTAACAGATTACAAACACTGTAAATACTTAATATTGTTTGCTAACTATTTAACTCTTGGCTTTTAAATTAAAATTTACCATCAAGATGGTAAAAAATATGTACCATTTTTGTATGTGTGCGTAAGTCGTGTGGTGTTTGTAATCGGCCACCGAAGCAGTGTGATGGTGCTTCCGTAAATGGGGTTGTCTTCTTCTTGTCTGTGTTGAGTTTTCAGAATGTGTGTATTTGTAGATGTTTTACATAGGTGTATCGTAATTCATTGCATGCTGCTTTCAATTAGGAAGATTATGCAGTGGAGTGGTCATCAAACAGGGGACTAAAATATGTAAATGTACTAGGTACTTAAATTTGATACTTGAGCCAATGAGCCATATATTTTTAAAATTCATAGTTTTTTTGAGAATTCATAATTTTTTCAAATTGACAGTTTTGATTTTTATTGCAAAATTGATTTCTGTTATAAATTGTGTTACTTTTTTTTAAACCAAAATTGATGACTTCACCCTCTCCCCCCAACTGATGAATTTTTCCAAGAATTTTCATCAGTTTTTTACAGAATTTATATTACCTATTTAAAAACCAAAATAGATAATTTTTATCGCAATACCTTTTGATAATCAAAATATGCATTGACAATTTTTACGAAATTGATTTTTTTTACAGAATTGTGATACGTAGATAGGTACATTTTTTTTTTGCCAAAATTGGTAATTTTCACAAAATTTATCATTTTTAAAAAATTGAAAGTTTTTACAAATGTGATAATTTTTACAAAATTTAACATTTTCAAAAAATTGATGGTTTTCGCAAAATTATAGATTTTCACAAAATTAATAACTTTTGCAAAATTGATACTTGATTTATGCAAAATTGATAATTTTTGCAAATTTGATACCTAATTTTTGCAAAATTGGTACCTAATTCTCGTAAAATTAATAATTTTTGAAATATTGAAAATTTTTTGAAAAATTGATAATTTATGAAAAAAAATTGATATTTTTTCACAAAAAAATGATAATTCTTTACAAAATTGATAATTTTCGCAAAATTAAAAATTTTTACAAAATTGAAAATTTTTGCAAAATTAAAAATTTTTGCAAAATTGATGATTTTTGCAAAATTGATCATTTTTGCAAAATGATCATTTTTACAAAATTAAATAAAATTAACAGTATTAACAAAATTGATAATTTTTGCAAAATTTACAATTTGTGCAAAATTGATAATTTTTGCAAAATTAATAATTGTTGCAAAATTGATAATTGTTACAAAATTGATAATTTTTGCAAAATTACCAAATTAGTAATTTTTACAAAATTAGAAGAAATTGACGATGTTAACAAAATTGATGAATTTTTGCAAAATTAATAATTTTCGCAAAATTAATCATTTTTGCAAAATTGATGATTTTTGCCAAATTGATCTTTTTTGCAAAATTGATCTTTTTTGCAAAATTGATCATTTTTGCAAAATGATCATTTTTACAAAATTAAAAGAAATTAACAATGTTAACAAAATTAATAATTTTTAAAAAATTGATAATTTTTTACAAAATTGATAATTCTTCACAAAATTGATAATTTTCGCAAAATGATCATTTTTACAAAATAAAAAAAATTGACAATGTTAACAAAATTGATAATTTGTGCAAAATTGATAATTGTTACAAAATTGATAATTTTCGCAAAATGATCATTTTTACAAAATAAAAGAAATTGACAATGTTAACAAAATTGATAATTTTTGCAAAATTTATAACTTGTGCAAAATTGATAATTTTTGCAAAATTGATAATTGTTACAAAATTGATAATTGTTACAAAATTGATAATTTTTGCAAAATTACCAAATTAGTAATTTTTACAAAATTAAAAGAAATTGACGATGTTAACAAAATTGATGAATTTTTGCAAAATTGATAATTTTCGTAAAATTGATCATTTTTGCAAAATTGGTAATTTTTGCAAAATTGGTAATTTTTGCAAAATTGGTAATTTTTGCAAAATTGGTAATTTTTGCAAAATTGGTAATTTTTGCAAAATTGGTAATTTTTGCAAAATTGGTAATTTTTGCAAAATTGGTAATTTTTGCAAAATTGGTAATTTTTGCAAAATTGGTAATTTTTGCAAAATTGATAATTTTTACAGAATTGATTATTCTCACAAAATTGATAATTTTCACAAAACCAAAAAAAATTGATTAATGATAACAAAGTTGAAAATTAAAAATTTTTACAAATGTGCATGATCATTTCCAGAAAATTAATGATTTTTGCAAAATTGATAGAAATTGATAATTTTCAAGGAATTGATAGTTTTTACAAAGCCCCGAAGCCCTCCTGCCAATTCAGTTCATTCCAACCCTTAATCATCCAACATGTACTATTCCAATGCCCCAAATTAAAACAAGATCGCCGAATTTTACAAATTTATGAAGATACCCAAATAATTCCCGACAACCAAGCAGAAATACAAAAATTTCTCACACTGATAAAAACAAACAACCTAACCAACTCCATATAAACCCCCTCCTTACGGGTGTAACAATTTTTTTGTAATTATATAAGACCCTAAAACAAAAGGTGATAGTTTTTTCAAAATTGATAATTTTATCAAAATTGATAATTTTTCAAAATTAATGATTTTTCAAAATTAATGATTTTTCAAAATTGATAATTTTTTCAAAATTGATACTTTTTCAAAATTAATGATTTTTCAAAATTGATAATTTTTTCAAAATTGATTTTTTTTTAAAATTGATGATTTTTCAAAATTGATAATTTTTTCAAAATTGATAATTTTTTCAAAATTGATAATTTTTTTAGAGTTAATAATTTATGCAAAATTGATAATTTTTTCAAAACTGATAATTTTTTCAAAATTGATATTTTTATATACTTTCCTAGTATTAATGAATTTTGCCAAATTTAACAATTTTTTTACAAAATTGATATTTTTTAATAAAAATTTACATTTTTTACAATATTGATGATTATTTTTCGAAATTGATTATTTTTACAAAAAATTAATAAAGACTTTTTATGAACTTGAATCGAAATTGATTATTTTTTGGCCAAAATTGATACCTTTTTTACAAAAATTTTCACTCATTTCTTACAAAATATACCTAATGGGTTTTCACAAAAATTTCCTTTTACAAAAAATTACCATTTTCACAAAAATCTGACATTTTTTCTACAAAATTGACAAATTGTACCAGGATTGATAGTTTCTTACCCAAGTTGATGATTTTTTCAAAAAAAAGTTATCTGTTAGAAAAATAAATGATCTTTATAGAAAATAATGATCTTCATCAATGTAATATTTACAAAAATTGATAATTTTCACAGGAAAACTGATTATTTATTCAGAATTGATTAGACAACTCCCTCCAAACTTATTGCAAGCTTGATTTTTGTCATTTCAAGCTATGTGATTCCATAATTAGCGGAGGGAGGGGGCTTAAAAAAGTTCTGATGATTGCATAAAATGTACCTCTTTGAATCACTTTCAAGCTACTTAATTCTTATCAAGAGAAATAATCATTCGTATTCAAGAATTTATTAGCTTCGATAAAATTGGTCATTTTTACAAAAATTTATTTTCATTCACAACGCAGTTATCTCTTCAAAAAAATCAATAAGTGATACAAAACTGAAGACATGACAGAAAAAAAATACCTCACCACCAATCTTTATCCCCTTTCTCCCTCTCACTACTTCCACTCATCAATTAACTTCAACGAGAAATCCAATAGATTTCCCCAAACTGCAATAACGTTTGCAGTTGACATCTAGAAACAACACAAATCCACATCGCAATCGCAATCCCTTCGACATCAATATCCAAACCAACACCTATGGGTCACACTCGGGTGAATTTGAATTAAACTCGCTCTCATCTACACCAAAAACACCACCACACATCGTTTAATATTTAATAACATCGCAGTAAGTACGAGTATAAAAAGCCAATATAAACTCTGGCACCCTTTACCAAAGTAAAATTTCCTAATACCTTCACCCCTGCTGCACTTGCTATACCGAAAAATCACTGGCATCGCATCGATCTTATTCTTATGAGTCATTCGTCATCAGTCATTTTAAATCATATATCGTATCTAGGTTCCATTTATGTACGTACGAGTACAATATGCACATGCAGTCTTGCTTCATGCCTTATGCTTATTGTGAGATAATCTTACCACGTAGTCGTAGGTTTTTCTTCTTTTCTTTTGCGCGGTAGGGTTTCCGTATTTAATAAAAATTAGGGTGAAGAAAAGTCTGCTTTGATTTGGATTCACCCCTTTCTTTACTTATTGTAGCATCGTGTAATATATACGAGTTGGAATATCGAAATCAAAGTCGTAGGCTTATTGAATGGTACGAGGGAGGCAGAGTCGAGTTCTACGTGTATTTTCAAATACGTACGAGAGAGAGAAAGGAAATTATTATTTAATTAAAAATGGAAATACCACGAGGGCGTTATGATTTCGCTCTGTCGTATTCGTAAAAATACTCCTCGATACGAGTCTAATAAAAATACCGGAGTTAATTAAATTCCGAATACATTCCCACATCGAATACCTCCACCGCGAATATATTTTTATTCGTAATTCCATATTATACACAAGTTCGTAAAAAAAAAAAAGACTCTGCGCCAATCGTATACGACTATACGAAAGTACATATCGAGACGTTCAAAAATGACGAACTCGCTACGTCGAAAGATGTTTTAAAATGATAAAATACTACTCGAAAAAGCTGCGAACATGGAAATGTACGACGTATTGAAAAAAGCGAAAAACTTCGCTCGGCGACAAATGCATGCAACTTTCGTTCGCTTTATCCAATTTTTTCGTCGTCGTCGGCAGCGCTCGAATAAATATGGCGAAAATGCGACTCTGGCGGGGAATTTTCCGCATAACTTAGTCTGCATACTTTGGACGCGAAAATGCTGCGGTTAACAAACGATTTTCCGTTTCCGGTGTGTACACAAATGCTCGCGAAAATATGATTTTTCGTTTTGCGGTGGCGTTGGCTGCGGGAGGAGGAGGCCGAGTAGGGGGATTTTTTCAACCCGTGGTACACGTACGAGCACATAGCATTGCCGAAATCGAAATCCATTAATGTTTGAAGCGCGTGTAAGTTTATAATATGAATTATTAAAATTACACGAGCGACTGATGGAAAATTTACTTTAAAGGGATAAAAAGAAAACTTCCGTGAATGGAATATAAATGTAACGCAAACACGTAACATGATCACTCCTAAAAGGTTTTATTCAAATTAAAATGGTAACTACGACACTCGACTCTAAATGTAACTTTTTCACGTTTTATATCGCGTTCTCGCGACATCGTATTATAAATATACGCTGCGCGAAAATGGAGTTACATTCTATATATATTTACCGTTATGTACATTTTTTGAATAAATTATTACACACCGTCGACGTTTGTTGTTACGATACCCCCCTCACTGCTCCGAAACTCGAACTCGAGAAAAAAAAAAGGTATTCGGAAAAAAAGCCCTGCAGCATAGCAAAGGCCTATATATGCTCATATTGAAAAAAAAAAACTAGTTTCGCGTTCAACCGATTACTTCTACGTATGTATTTACCTTGGAAAATATGTATCCCTCCAGAAAACCTTGTACGAAATCTTTTCAAATCGTTAAATTTTTCATAAGTACGAGTTTAAAAAGCTGCGAAATGGCGAAACGCGAAAGCTCGTTATTTTTTTTAACACAGGAACGACCGGGCCGCCCGACGAGTGTACCTGCGACGAAAAAGCAATACACAAAGCTGAGCACAAAACGTGCTCCAAGTATCTTTTTTAAACTTTCTCTTTCTGTCGTCGTCTCTGCACCGTGTTATATATTGTATGTAGGTACGAGGTATACGATTGCTAAAGCGCAAAAAAACATTCGCTGGGGCTGTGTCCTATAATACGAGTATCCGAATGTTTTGAATTCGTCCGAGTGTAAAAGTTTAATGATTCTAGTTGCGTCGTCGCGACAAGTTCAATCGTTCGAAATGATCGTAATATTTTTTCGTAGTTTTTTTTTTTTTACTCTGGGGGAAAGTCAAATCGACGAAGTTGTTTATAAATTTTTTAGCGAATGACGTTGTTTTGTAAGAGGTGGAAAAATTATGAATTTCGAAGCGTCGTTATTAATTTTTGTGAAAAATATTATCAATTCTGCGAGAAAAGTCATCAATATGGGCAAAAGTGACGAATTTTCAAAAAATTTCACTTTTCGAAAAGTGATCAATTTTCAAAATAATATGCATAAGTAGATAAATATTAATTTTTTGAAAAATATAATCAAACTTTAAGAAAAAATGTCAGTGTTTGAAAGAAGAAAATCGTGAAAATATCGAAAATGCGGTAAAAATGATTAAAAATTTTATAGGCCTAAAAATCATTTAAATGTAAAAAAAGTAGGTAGGGAAAAAGTGATCAAAAACGAATGAAATGTAGCAAAAATGGTCAAAGATTCCATTATAATTTTGATAATTGTGGTAAAAGCAGTGGACAAGTTCACAAAAATCATTGAAAATGCAACAAAAGTCGTGATAAAGTAGTCAAAAATGCATTAAATGTTGTAAAATCAATCCCAAATTTCATAAGAATCATTCAAAATGCCGAAAAAGTAATGAAAATGTAGTTTGAAGTTTTCATAAAAATTATTGATGATAATGTTGCAAAAGTAGTAAAAAAGTCGTTTGAAATGTTTGAAATATTGCAAAACCTGTCTAAGCATCATTACATGAATATCATTGAAAGTGTTGCAAAAGTAGCGAAAAAGTCATAAGTGTCTGAAATGTTTCAAAAATTGTCAGAAAGTTAATCAAAATCGTCAAAAAGGTTGAAAAAGTAGTGCAAATGACGTCAAAAATGCATAAAATGTTGTAGAAATTGTCGAAACTGATAAATTTAGATTCAAGTTTGCAATAAGTAGGTATACATTTTTTGTGAAAATTATCAATTTTGCAAAACTTATCTTTTTTCACAAAATGATAAATTTTCGCAAACAATTAGTTCATGTTGGACGAATTCATCAATTTTGTTTAAAAAATGATCAAAATTGGCAAAATTTAGGTATCACTAATGGAAAAAATCATCAATTTTGATTTAAAAAAAATTACCACTCCCTAAGAAAAAGCAATTTCGTAAAAACCATCAATTTTCCGAACACACGTAGGTATCACATTTGGTAAAAATTATCAATTTGGTAAAAATCATCAACCTTGGTAAAAATCATTAATTTTGGTAAAATTATCAATTCATGTAAAAATTACAAATTCTCGTACAAATTACCAATTTTCGTAAAAAATTTCATTTTTTGTAAAAATTACCAATTTTTGTAAAAATTACCAATTTTTGTAAAAATTATCAATTTTTGTAAAAATTACCAATTTTTGTAAAAATTACCAATTTTTGTAAAAATTACCAATTTTTATAAAAATTACCAATTTTTGTAAAAATTATCAATTTTCGTAAAAATTATCAATTTTTGTAGGAAAAAAAAATTACCAATTTTCGTAAAAGTTACTAATTTTTGTAGGAATTATCAATTTTTGCAAAATTACCAATTTTTGTAAAAATTATTAATTTTCGTACAAATCACCAATTTTTGTTAAAAATCATCAATTTTTGTTAAAATCATTAATTTTTGTCAATTTTTGTAAAACAAAGTAAGAACTCTGTAAAAAAAGTCAATCTTGTAAAAATCATATAAATTTTATAAAAATTATCAATTTGAGTAAAAAGTACCGACTTTTTTAAAAATAACCAATTTTTGTAAGATTTACCAAATTTTGTAAGCTTTACCACTTTTTTGTAAAATTTACCACTTTTTTGTAAAATTTACCACTTTTTGTAAAACTTACCAATTTTTGTAAAACTTACCAATTTTTGTAAAAATTACCAATTTTTGTAGAAAAAAAAATTACCAATTTTCGTAAAAGTTACTAATTTTTGTAAGAATTATCAATTTTTGTAAAAATTATCAATTTTTGTAAAAATTATCAATTTTTGTACAAATCACCAATTTTTGTAAAAACCATCAGTCTTAAAAATCATCAATTTTTGTTAAAATCATTAATTTTTGTCAATTTTTGTAAAACAAAGTAAGAACTCCGTAAAAAAAATCAATCTTGTAAAAATCATAATAATTTTATAAAAATTATCAATTTCTATAAAAATTATCAACTTTTGTAAAAATTATCAACTTTTGTAAAAATTATCAATTTGAGTAAAAAGTACCAACTTTTTTAAAAATAACAAATTTTTGTAAGATTTACCAATTTTTGTACGCTTTACCACTTTTTTGTAAAATTTACCACTTTTTGTAAAACTTACCAATTTTTGTA
>FIZU01045848.1:0-20002 GCA_900064475.1 Pseudococcus longispinus
AGTGCGGTGTGTTCAGCGAGGCCCGGGCTATACGGTGAAACATGTCTCGTTCAGCGGGGCTATGCCACCCAGCGCCGGTTAATTCTTGTTGTAAGTGTTTTGGTTTCGTTATAATATCGAATACTTTTTATTTTCAACACATTTTTATCAAAATTTCATTAAATAATTTATTTTTTCTTCACTTCAGTTAATAGTAACGTTTCCATTACGTTACTTCTTCATTTTCACTGCTTTATTGCCATCTATTCGTTCAAATTCCATAATTTTCTTCTCATTACTCAACATAACACCGTTTTACTCCTTGAAAATTCCGTTTCCGTAGCGTTATTATTACGTTATCTTTCGGTTTCTGCCATTTCCTGTCAATTTTAGGCTATATTTACGTTTTTATTGCGTTACAGCGCTATATTCATCGCGTTACTTTATCGTTTGGATTAAGTTTCCACAATATTTCAAATCATTTTCTGTAATAAAAGGGTTTTTGTTACGTTATTATTTCGTTATTTTACGTTATTGAAGTGTTTTAGTTAGTTTTTTTGAGTTTTTTCAACTTTCTTCCCAGAGATAGTATTTTTATTGGGTTTGAATTTGGTTTTTGATACGTTATTCATACGTTATAATTGGATTTTCGAATTTTTTTCTCGTTTGATCGTTAAAAAATCGACTTATTGCGTTATTATTTCGTTTATGCAACGTTATTGTAATATTACCACTGAATTTGTCTGTTTTATTTCCAATCCGCATGTTCAGATATTGTTTCCAATATGTTACGATTCGGTTTCTTTGCGTTATTGATACGTTTCCATTCGGTATTTGAAATTTTATCTTTCCTTTACGCTATAATAACAGTTCTATTGTGTTTTTAATTTGTTTCCATTACGTTATTGTTACGATTTCGTTCAATTTAACGACAAATGAAAGTCGGAGGCATTAGAAATCCAAAAAATTTCAAATTTTCGACACAAAATTCCAATTTTCTCGAGTAAAAATGAAAATTGTGATATATGTGATTAAGGGTTCTCCTCTTTCCACCCTTCAAGCCAAACTGTGCGTTTTTGGAGAGTTTTAGATCAATTTGGATAAGTTGATTTAAACCCAAAATTAACTTCATTTCATGTAAATTTAATTTTAAAAATAGTTTCGGTTTCGATTGCAGAATTTTTTTCTCAATTTTTTCTATATAATGCAATTTTGTAACGTTACTGTTCCGTTTCCGTAAGGTTATTGTAAAGTTTCCCTCAATTTTTCATCCCAGTTCTCTTCATTGTTTGTTACAAGGTGTTTTCATTTCGTTATGATAATATTTAGCAAGTATTTACTTGAAATTATTATTAAGGTTTCATTAAAAATAATTTTTTCCTCATTTTCCATAGTGATAACGTTTCCATAACGTTATATTTTCATATCTGCCACTCTATTACCTCATATTCGTTCAAATTCCGTTATTTTATTTTCATTTTCCAACATAATGATGTTTTTTGTTCCTGAACATTTCGTTTCTGTAGCGTTATTATTACGTTAACGTTTGGGTTTTGCAATTTTCTCGCGAATTAGAGCCAGAGTTGAGTTCTTATTACGTTACAGTGCTATATTTATCACGTTATTGTTTCGTTTTCTCAAATTTCCATAACATTTTGATCATTTTCTGCAAATTGAAGCGTTTCCATTACGTT
The DNA here is from genome assembly GCA_900064475.1 of Pseudococcus longispinus. Taxonomy (NCBI): domain Eukaryota; kingdom Metazoa; phylum Arthropoda; class Insecta; order Hemiptera; family Pseudococcidae; genus Pseudococcus; species Pseudococcus longispinus. The sequence continues at coordinate 1,674 of FIZU01045848.1, forward strand.
ACTGTTTCGTTATTTTACGTTATTATAGCATTTTAATTTTTAATACGGTTTTTGGGGTATTTTCGTCATTTTTGTTGGAAATTGTAATTTTATTGCTCTGGGATTCGGGTTTTATTGCGTTATCATTACGTTATAATTGAGTTTTCAGAAAATTTTCTCTTCTGTCAGTTGAAAAATCAACTTATTGTGTTATTATTTCGTTAATATATCGTTATTGTAATATTACGACAAAATCCATCCATTTTATTTCTCATCTTCACGTTTAGATAACGTTTCCATTACGTTACAATTCGGTTTATTCTACGTTATTGGTAGATTTCCATTCGAATTTCATATTTAATTATTTCGTTTACGTTATAATAACAATTTTATCGTATTTCTGATTTGTTTTCATTACGTTATCATCATTTTCTGCAATTGAAAAGTTTCCATTACGTTATGTTTCGTTATTTTACGTTATTGTGGTACTTTTATTCAGTTTGTGGAGATTTTTCCATATTTTCACTAGAGATGGTATTTTTATAGCTTTAGGATTCGGTTTTTATAACGTTATTATTACGTTATTATTGAGTTTTCGATTTTTTTCTCGTTTATCAGTTACAAAATCTGCATATAGAGCTATTATTTCGTTTTTGTAACGTTATTGTAATATTACCAGCTGATTCATCAGTTTTACTTGCCATTTTCATGTTTAGATAACGTTTCCATTACGTTATGATTCGTTATTTTCGAGTTATTAATACGTTTCTACTCGGTTATCACAAAAATTCCAAATTTTCGATCTAGAATTAAAATTTTTTCGACTAAAATTAAAATTATAATAATGAAGTGAGGTTCAAATGAAAGGTCGATGATTTTGAAAATAAAAAAAAAACTTTGACTGCAAAAATCTCGAAAACTAAGCCTCATAGAAAAAAAATTAATAGTTTACAAAAGAAAGAGAATTTTAAGCTCTACAATTTTAATTCTTGGTATTTTTTTCGTAGGACCCTTGGTTTGACCAGAAAATTCATATTTATAGAATTTTTTTTTTTATTTTCAATACTATTGACTTTGTATATTGACGAACATGGATTTTCTGGCCAAACTAAGGGCCCTACGAAAAAAATGGTAAGAATCAAAATTGTAGAGCTTAAAATTCTTTTTCTTTTCTAAATTATTAATTTTTTTCTAGGAAGGTTACTTTTCGAAATTTTTGCAATCAAAGTTTTTTTTTTCTCATTTTCAAAACCATCGATCTTCCATGTGGGCCACCCTGTATTTGATGGGGAAGTTGCCCTCATATCCCTTCGTTCTATGCATACTGGATGCAGTTTCTAAAATTATCTTTCCATGTTCTCATGACTTTTGAACTAAAATTACTGGTCTTTTGATCAAATTCAAAAATTTCAAATCTACCACTACGAAAATATCAAACTAAAAACCAAATTCATCTAACAAATAACGTATAAAATTCCACAACGAAAACCTAAACCCCTCCCCCTTCACCTCCTTCCCGCCACACCGCACTTTTCACGATACACGTCGTACACCGCATTAATATCATAATTAATCATCGAACAAAGCAGACACCACGTCGAACGCTGACCACAGCCAAAGACTCGGGTCGTTTACGTACCATCCGTATCGATTATCCTCTATAAGTCTGGTGTACGCTGCGCTGTCATCGGGAGACCACGTCTAGGCGATAATTATCGCCACGACACGTGTCCATAACGTGTCCAAATTGGAGAAAGAGCATCGCAATGCACAGGGAACCAGAAAAACAGAGAAAGAGAACCCCCTACCAAGGTTTTTTCCCATTCGCGTACATTAATATACTTATACGCCGTTTTATCGCGATAATACAGAGTCAGAAACAGTATAATTTGTTAATTTCAGCCGTCAACGGGCCAATACGCCGCCATAAAAACGCCTCCCCGCTGTACGTCCTTTTTACATGGTATCGCGAAAAAAGGGTACGTCAGCAGGGCAGGGTTATGCGTTTACGCGTCACGCTATATACATAGCATTTTCATCAGTACACCGATTTACCATAGAGCCAGAGCTGAAGAGAGACCCGATGTATAAAAAAATTTCGCCGTAATAATTTTTTATTCTTCGACCGAACCGAGGCAATAATGGCGATGATGTAATTTACCCAACGACGATGCTTTCGCTGGCTATGTATTAAATCGCCTTATAATAATGGCGAAGAAAGAAAAAACACACACACACTCCTCAAACGCCTACATTTTTTACCTAAAATGGTAGGTACCATACGATATGTACCTTGAACTTGACTCGAGAATCGAGATCGTATTCGTAGGTCGTGTCGCCGATATTTTCACAGAATCGAGGTGGCTTTGTTTGTCTACCAAATCTATCGATTTCTCGTATAATGCCTTGGATTAATTTAGAAAATGGAAAATCTGCATTAGAATCAATTTTATTGGTTCGTACGTTAAATAATCCATTAGTACGTCTCTTGAAAACCTATCGTATGCTTTTTCGATCAGCATATACCGAAGAATGAATTGATTAAAAGCGCAGTCATCTCATTGGCTATGTAATAGATACGTTTAAAGTTTACCTCGCTCTGTTGTATTTCGAGAAATATACATTTTATGAGATACCTACTCCTGCAATTTAATCTAATTTTCCAGCATATCGATGCAAAATTCGTCTACTCAAAGCTTTTGTTTTAGCTTATACAATCTACTATGCAAGTTTTACGTCAAAGCTATAAACCATATACGTACGTGCAATGTATGTATACAGGATGATACCTTTCGAAGCACTTAATATTCTATCCTTCAGTCGAGTCCATTTATGATATAAACTACGTATACGTAAATTACCTACGTCAAATTTCGCACAGACCAGAAAGAAAAATCTCCAACTGACGAAAACTCTAATAAAAAGTGCCCCTGCACCGCCTCCCAGTCTGATTCTATTGCTTTATCACGAACGAGGTAAGAAATTACACAGGTAGAGAACAATCGAGGTGAAGAATGACACGACGAAGAGCAAAGAAGGACTGATCAAGTGAGTCACAAGTTGTTGTGACTAATTTAAAAATTCTACTTAATGATTCAGAGTGTGTTGAACGATCATCTGTTTCTTTTGCGTTCGCATTCGATGATAGGTTCTTTGTTGTTTTTGTTTCGAGGAACGAGTTCAAAGGTAGCGTAAGTTTTCTGATTTTAATGTGTGATTTTTACGCGGTGGTTAATTTTTGGGGCTCGATTTGTGCCAGATTTCGAAAGTAGGAAAATTCAAAAATTTAACCAAAGCTATCCATAATTTGGGCACAATTTTAGCAATGGATATGTTTTTGTGGAAATCAAATCTGTAAAAAAAGTCACGAAATTCCGTCACGCAGACTTTTGAATATTTTGTCGAACATTTTCAGACTTTGAAAATTTTCAGATTTTCATTCACTCTTTGAACTTGAAAAATTTCGGAGATAATGCTGACTTTTTGGATTTCTAAAAGTTTAGAAATAACACTGGGTCATTTAATAAAAAAAAATGCAATTTTCGACCTCATGTCCTTCGATTTCGCTCAATTTTTTTTTATATGATCTACCCTTTGACTACATATAAGTGAAAGTGAATGATCTACCGACCCAAAAACTTGGAAAAACACTTTAAGAATGACGATTTTTACAAAAATGACAATTTTAACAAAGTGTCAATTTTAACAAAAATTGACAATTTTTAAAAAAATGTAAATTTTAACAAAAATGACAATTTTAACAAAAATGACAAATTTTAAAAAACGACGATTTTAACAAAAATGACAATTTTAACAAAACTGACAAATTTTTAAAAAACGACGATTTTTACAAAAATGACAATTTTAACAAAAATGACAAATTGTAAAAAACGATTTTTATAAAAATGGCATTTTTATTAAATAAAGACAATTTTCTTTTTAAAAATGTCAATTTTAAAAAAAATTACAAATTTTTAAAAAATTACGATTTTTAAAAAAATGTTATTTAAAAAAAAATAACAATTCTTACAAAAATGACGATTTTACCAAAATGTAAATTTTAACAAAAATGAAGATTTTTACAAAAACGACATTTTAAAAAAATGACAATTTTAACAAAAATGACGACTTTAACAAAAATGACATTTTCTTTAAATAAAGACAATTTTCTTTTTAAAAATGTCAATTTCAACAAAAATTACAAATTTTTAAAAAATTACGATTTTTAAAAAAATGTGATTTAAAAAAAATGACAATTCTTACAAAAATGACGATTTTACCAAAATGTAAATTTTAACAAAAATGAAGATTTTTACAAAAACGACATTTTAAAAAAATGACAATTTTAACAAAAATGACAATTTTTATAAAAATGACAATTTTTTTACAAAAATGACAGTTTTTACCAAAAAAAATGACAATTTTAACAAAAATGTCAATTTCAACAAAAATGACGATTTTAACAAAAATGACAAATTTTAAAAAAACGACGATTTTTATAAAAATGACATTTCTATTAAATAAAGACAATTTTTTTTAAAAATGTCAATTTTAACAAAAATGACGACTTCAACAAAAATGACATTTTCTTTAAATAAAGACAATTTTCTTTTTAAAAATGTCAATTTCAACAAAAATTACAAATTTTTTAAAAATTACGATTTTTAAAAAAATGTGATTTTTAAAAAAATGACAATTCTTACAAAAATGAAGATTTTACCAAAATGTAAATTTTAACAAAAATGAAGATTTTTACAAAAACGACATTTTAAAAAAATGACAATTTTAACAAAAATGACGACTTTAACAAAAATGACATTTTCTTTAAATAAAGACAATTTTCTTTTTAAAAATGTCAATTTCAACAAAAATTACAAATTTTTAAAAAATTACGATTTTTAAAAAAATGTGATTTAAAAAAAATGACAATTCTTACAAAAATGACGATTTTACCAAAATGTAAATTTTAACAAAAATGAAGATTTTTACAAAAACGACATTTAAAAAAATGGCAATTTTAACAAAAATGACAATTTTTTTTTACAAAAATGACAATTTTCTTTACAAAATTGACAATTTTTTACAAAAATGACAATTTTTTACAAAAATGACAATTTTAACAAAAATGTCAATTTCAACAAAAATGACGATTTTAACAAAAATGACAAATTTTAAAAAAACGACGATTTTTATAAAAATAACATTTCTATTAAATAAAGACAATTCTTTTTTAAAAATGTCAATTTTAACAAAAATGACGACTTCAACAAAAATGACATTTTTATTAAATAAAGACAATTTTCTTTTTAAAAATGTAAATTTTAACAAAAATGACAAATTTTAAAAAATGCCATTTTTAAAAAATGACGATTTTTACAAAAATGTTATTTTTTGAAAAAAATGACACTTCTTACAAAAATGACGATTTTACCAAAATGTAAATTTTAACAAAAATGACGATTTTTACAAAAATAACATTTTTTTAAAAATGACAATGTTTACAAAAAATGACCGTTTGGACTAGAAAATGAAAAATTACAAAAAAAATGACAACGTTATCTAAAAACTGAGAATTTTAATAAAAAATGACAGTTTTGTCTAAAACTGTTTTTTTTTTTTTACCAAAAGTAAGTTTTTTGACCAAAAGTAACAGTTTTTACCCTGAAACGACCATCTTTACTTTTTAATGACAATTTTGACGATAAATTGATGATGGTTTTGAACAAAAAATGGTAATTCTGACAAAAAACAACATTTTCGACCTAACTGTCTGTGACGCTGACATTTTTGACTTTTAGACATTTTTTCAGGCTTTATGAAGATTGACATTATTTGACGGATTATACAAAATACTTGAATATACCTTTCGTTGATCTCGTGGACATTTAAAAAAAAAGTCAAGTGACGACTTAATCCATAAAAAATGTCATTTTTAGAAAAATTTCGGAGATAACGCCGAATTTTAGACAATTTGTCAGACCTTGGACCTTTTGAACTTGGAAAATTTCAGGGATCACGCTGTGACTTTTAAACGTGTTGTCAGACTTCTAACTTTTTGGACTGGAAAAATTTCAAATTTTCCAATTGACTTTTTGGACTTGCTTAAATATAAATTATCAGAGGGGTGGGAGGGGGTCTTTTTTAAATATAGTTTTTTAAAGTTTCAAAACCTACTTCAAATTATAAAATTTTCAACAGATAAAAAATCTCGAAAATCGTCATCATGTGATGGATCAAAATCAGTATATTTTTCGTGAAACTATTCGACCAGCAGCTTCAGAAATGTGTTTTTTCAGCCAAATTTGAAAAATACCACCTACCAATTAAATACGTTCAATTATTGAAAAAAAAATCAAAATGATGGAATTACAAAGAGGACAATTTTCCATCAACCTTTAAATGTAACTCTTTCCAATTAAAACCCATTATATAAATCTTACACAAAAGTTGGAAAAGAAGTAAAAAGTACAAATACTTATCAAACTTTTCTAATCGACTAATTATAGAATATACAAAGAATTCACTTTTATTCAATACGTTTTTCGTAAATGAAAATACAAATATTTTTCGATAATTATTCCCTCTTCTAATCTAAGTACCTAACAGTCTTACAAAAATCTTTTCAAAAACGTTCAAAGGAATTTTTTTAAATAAAGATTATTTTATACAAGTTCAATTTTTCAATTAGATATACCTCGATGAAAAAACATTCAAATTTTTAAAACATCTTGCAAAAAAAACCAAACAAATGTATAAACTACCCCAAAAAAATTATATCAATCACCTTACCTCGAAAAAAATCACCATCAACACTTTCAAAATCCATCCAACACTCATTCGATCAAAATTAACAATTTGAACTTCGTCCCCGGTAGAAAATACTTGTTGCTCAAATCCAGCTCCGTTTCACCAATGGAATCTGCGCACACTCAATTTGAAAACCTCGAGACCTAAAATCCGCCCATTTCGCCTCACACAATACCTTTTTTGAAACCCTATCTCGGTCGAAAATACTTCTGCGGCTCGATATTCGTATAATTCCCATCGACGAGGAAATCTCATTCGAAGTCGACTCTCATATGCCACCGTCATCGTCATTGATACCAGATTAATACATACGAACAATGGTGAAAAATCATTGGTCGTTGGATATGTTAAGTATTGGTTCGCGATTTACGTATAGATTTTGCTGTACACAATAAACAACTCGTATAAGAGAGGTATAATGCGTAATAAACAGCGTATTTTATGGCGAATACAATGCGGATACATTGACCAGCGGTTGCATTACCGTTCAATATGCTTGTCAATAAGTTATTGTTGAATTCTTTTCGTTTTCATTTGTGTTTTCTCCGATTTATTTAAACAGGGTACGTTCGAACCGATGAAAGGTTTGGCACAACTTCATCAGCATGTAATGCATATTAAGTGCATTGAAAAGTGTTACAGTAGGTAGCTGGGTATACGTTCAGTTGTGCTCTAAAATCAAGTGGGAGGAAATAAGTACTTTACCTACATTATGTTTGAAGAGTATTAACTGAAATACTAAGAAATTGGGATAGAAATGAGATAATAGATGAATTGAACGATGAATCGTTGCAGACTATTTCTATCCATTTGGCTACAATATGTTTTATGACTTCATTGTTCAGAAAATAAAAGAATACCACATTTCTCTAAAAATATGCCAGAAATGCAATTATGCATTTGACCTATTTTGTAGCATACATCAAAATCTAAATAATTGATTATGTGGAAATTTTTCTCAAATTGAATGTTGGAAGGAATTATGACTCTTGGAAAATTTCAAAGCCAGATAGTACCGTCAAAAAGCTAGATAGGCAAAATATGTATATGACCTATTTTATGGCATTAGTCCAAATCTAAAATATCAGTCATTTGTAAATTTTGCCTAGCTTCGATATTTAAGGAGTTACGACATTTTGAAAAATTCGATTTATCATAACTCCTTAAATATGCGAGATAGGCAAAATACACATATGACATATTTTGTAGCACTAGTTCAAATCTAGAAGATTGGTTATTAGAAAATTTTGCCTAGCTTCGATATTGAAGGAGTTAAGACACTTGGAAAATTTCAAAGCTCGACGGTACCTTCAAAATGCGAGATAGGCAAAATATGTATATAACCTATTTTGTAGTACTAATCGAAATCTAAAAGATTGATTATTTAAAAATTTTGCCTAGCTTCGGTATTGAAGGAGTTATAACACTTTGAAAATTTCAAAGCCTCGTAACACCCTAAATACGCGGGATAGGCAAAATATGCTAATAACTAATCTTAAAGTACACATTAATCCCTAAAAGATTGGTCATTAAGATATTTTGTCTATCTCTCAAAATAACAGTGTAATCAATCTCAATATCTTTCCAACCATCAATCACTTTCAATATCACACTAGGGGAAAAATCTCACATAATAAAAAATTATCCCAAAACTAAACACGACACAATCACCACCATATTTCACTTCTGACTAACATGAAGCTTTAGCACCACTCAAATTCTCAATTCGTATCTAGCCATTATCTCATATCTCGTCGCCACGCCATTAACCAACTGTCAAATGTCGAAAGCTTCAACCTTGCACGAAATTTGCCGGCATAAACACATCTGAAAATCTAAATAACACGTCGCAAATTAGCTGAAAAAACCATTCTCGTACGAACGCGGACGGAACACCGCCTCCAGTTTCGAAAAACGCGGAAGCACTCGATACACGCAGAGAATCAGCGAAACCTACGCTATTCGCTAATAACATTACCTGAGGCGTTTTGGCACTTGGCATCGCTTATAACTTCATCCGCGGCGAATATTTTAAATAATATTACAATCCCGAGATAGAAACGTGCTTCGACATTTGCACCATATAAAAATACAAGTATCAACGTCTTCTATCATTAATAATGGCCGACGAGGACGATCCGACGTCGTTAATCGTAATCAAAATTAAATCATAAGTCGATTCGAGTTGAGTCGATTCCAATTTTACGTGAAATTTTCGTCGTAAGTATTTTCGTCCAAGTTTCAGGTATAGACGTAGTCGAAATATTGATGGGTTTTGTCACTTCGGAGAAAATCAATCTAATAAATAAACGAGGAAAATTTTCTCTCTCTTGTTTTCAATTATTGTTGGTTTACTCGTAATGAGAACGAATTTGCGACAGTTTCGTTCGCAGAATTGCCGCGCCCCTTCCGGAAGAGCTTCGTTTTCTTTTATGCTTTCTTAATCAACCGTTTTACATTTAAATGTTAATTTTTAGTTTAATCAACGATTCGATGTCTTATTTAAGGCCGAGTTGTTTCGTTAAATTCTTCGTTGTCAATTGTATGGAAATTAAATTTTAAAATGACGCCGGTTTCAGAAGTTCAAATTGCATACCTTCGAATTTTTCAATTAATTTCGGAGCCGAAGATGTAGCAAATAAATTATTTGCCCTGAAATTCAAGCATTTAATCGGTGTTCGATGACTTTTAGACATTTTTTCAGGAATTTTTGGACTTGGAAAATTTTTTAGGTTTCCATTGACTTTAAACTTGGAAAATTTCAGAGTGATCCTGACTTTTAGACATTTTTTCAAAATAATAATTTAGACTTGATAATTTTTAAAAAAAATTGTAAAAAATGAAAAATTAATTAAAATATGATGAAAGTGGTTAAAAAGTTCATATGAAAAATCGAAATTCTGGTTGAAATTTTTAAAAATCTTTACAAAAATCGGTAAATGAAAAAAACTGTCAAAAAATTAGTAAAATTGTCAAAATTGTCGTTGAATTTTTTGAAATTTGCATTAAAAATTAATAAAAATATTGTAAAAAAATTTTAAAAATTATGATTTTACGAAATGTTGCAAAATATTATTAAAATTGCTCAAATTTTCATAAAAATCGATGAAAAAAATTTTATAATCTAAAAAACATTATAAAAATTGATCCAAAATGTTTTAAGAAAAGTTAAAATATTCAGAAAAAAAGGTGAAATCTTCAAAAAATTCAATGAAAATTTCGTAAAAATAATGAAAATTCCTGAAAATGATAAGAAATGCTGTAAAAACTTTTTTAAATATGATAAAAATGATCAAAAAATTATTAAAATTGTCAAAATTGTAGTTGAAATTGTCACAATTTTCACAAAAATAAAAAAAATCATAAAAATTACGCAAAATTTTGTTAAAATTGATTAAATTTTCATAAAAATTTACGAAAACGTCTAAAAATATCAACAGAACCATAAAAATTGTGACAATGTTTATAAAAATAAGTAAAATATCGTACAAATGGTTAAAAATCTTGAAAATTGTGGAAAATGTTGTAAAAAGTGTTCGAAGAAATCATTAGAAAGTTTTTTCAATGTTTTTATCTTTTTAAAATTATGGAGGAGGCTCTTTGAAATTATGATTCTTCAATTTAAAAAAAAAATTGTCTTAGAATCTGAAAATTTCGGGGGAAAACTTAGTTCCACGGGGGGAGGGGGAGAGGGAGGGCTTGACACGACTCATTCGAATTCGCAACCTCTTCAGAAAATGAAGTGAATCTTTCAATTTTTTGAAAATACACAAAACCCCAAAGAAATATACCATAAAAATTAATAATTTTCATTCGGGAATCTCAAAACCCTGAAAAGAGTCATTTTAATTAGGAATTTGTTCGATCAAATTCAAAATTCCATTTCGAAAGCACCAAGGACATTTTTCGATACAATATATTCCCCCCCCCCACCCCTCGAATTTTGTAGAAAAATATAATTTTAGAGTTGTATGAAATATCATTGAATTTCAAGAAGTTAGTTGGAAAATTTCGAAAAAAATTTTAAAATTTCATCTTCGTGGCCATTCAATTTTAACATATTCTTTCGATACGATTCCACAAATGCCCCTTATAAGCAAAAAATTTCGAATTTCGAGCTTGAAAATTTTCAATCAAAGTAATGGAATGTTATGTACCACTGGAAATTGAACTTTTTATGGATCCAACGGACCCAAGACAGAAATTTCTATAAATTTAGACGAAATAAACCCACAAAATCAGGTTAATTTCCAAACACCGGGTATTTTTATTAATCCTATGCCCCATCTCCTCTTTCTTCGACAACTTCATCTTGTAATCTAATACAAGACAAAATAACCCTTTAGATTTATTACGAATGTACGCGAATCGATATCTAGCGATAAGGGAAAGAGGCAACGAATCCGACACGATACATTAAATTGAAAGAAAAAAATACCATAAACCCGATTAAACTTTTTATTGTCTTTTATTTCGTCGCAAAACAAGAGACTCGTCGTTGACCCAGCAAGGCAACATGGGCTATGAGGGGTTTCTCTCCAAATCTCACCCCTCGTCGACATTTTCATACAGTCAAACTTGGGCAATGAAATCGAACCACTTTGGAATTTTTTTTTTTTTTTCGTATAATCATCGCGTACCCGGGTTTGGTTTATTGTTAAGGAAAGCTCGTCTCATAAGATCGATTTATGTATATAGAGTCGTGGCAAAGGCATCGACGGTGGCTCCGGCTCATACTTCAAATCCCCTTTTAATCGCTGTGTGTTTTTACAACCCCTTGACTTATCGCCCGTAACCCGAGTAACCACTGTGTTTCCATCTCTTTATTATACGTTTAAAATCGTCGACGTACCTATTACTTAGCCGGCCACCCTGATCCCTGCCATCACATCGTAATAAATCCCTCGCCTCGTAACACGTTTCGCTTTTAAAACGCCCAACAAATTATTCCAAAAATTCGTCGAATATTTTTTCGCCTGGTGCGCAACATCGTCGTACGTAAGCGGGCACGTAGCCGACGATTTTACTTACTTATTTGCCATTTCTGCTCGAAATTAAAAAGAAATACATTCGAGGAATTTTTTTCCCCTTTTGAACGAGGTTTTCGAAGGTTGGATTGTCGTAGTTGTTGTTGCTGTACTTTTTTCTCTCTGTTTTTTAATATATACGTATGTATAATATTTTCGGCGAAATTTTAATTTATTTCGCAATAATTTCTAATTTCCTTTTACGCGGTATTATTTTTCTTTTCAATTCGCCATTCGTCGTAATTTTCGAGCGTGTATTTTTTCAACATATTTTTGTCGGTATTTCTTTCTTTTTTTGCAAAATTTTTTCATCAAAAGATTCTTTAGCAATATTTAAAAAATATATTTTCCTCGTTCACTCTTTATCGTCAGTTTACCTTGAAAGGTTTGGGTGAATTTGAGAAAAATCAAGGTTTTTTGAAATGAGTTCAAGAACACGATAGAGGATAACACTCGTATTTTGTATTGAAAAAGAACATACATCGAAACATTCATCATGTGGATGAAACGAGGGCAAGGGGGGATGAGAAGAAATTCCCAGTTTTACACAATTTTCTACTATTTGTTGAATTTTTAAAATGAAATTTGTTTCAAGGAATAAAGAAAATCAATAGAACGTTGAAGACAGAAGTAAAGACCACTGAAGACTTGTTTCACCTGAAACTGAAATTGAATTAGGGGAAAGTGCTTCAAAAAAAATTCAATGGTGGAGAGCTTAATGAAATTCTAGTTTTTGGGAAGAATTTTTCAAGTTCAAAAAGTCAGACAAAATATCCAAAAGTCATCGTAACGGATTTTCGTGAGTGAATTTCGTAGTAGAATTTTTTTTCAAATTTTCGAAATACAATTCCAAATACAAAAAGTCAGTAGAAATCTGAAAATTTTTCCAAATTCAAAAAAGTCCAACAAAATGTCTAAAGTCAATCTTAGGTAAAAAGCTGTCTGATAAAATTCCAGATCTCAACTTTCTAGAAATTTTTCAAGCCCATAAAGTTGAAACTTTCCAAGTCCAAAAATTAATTTGAGTTTATAAAAATTTTTCAAGTCCGAAAAAGTCTGACAAAATGTCTAAAAATCATCGCGAGAAATGGACAAAAAATAGAAAAACTTATTAAAAATCATCACTGGCAATTTTTTTAAAAATTGTTTCGCAAAAAATTCTAAATCATCATAAAATTAATTATTATGAAGGCGATTGAAATGAAATCTAAATTAGTTACAATGCTCGAAAAAAGTTGATAATGAAGAAAATTGTGAAAAATATCGTTGAAGTTATCAGAAGTCATAAACATCTTTAAAATTGTTGAAAAAATCATAAAAAGTCGAAAACATTGTAAAAAAATCTAAAATGCTTGAAAATCATCAAAAATAAAGTAAAAAACTGAAATTTTATTGGATATGTTGAAAAAATTGTAGAAATTGCAAAAAAATTGTCACACAAAAACATTTTAAAAATTAAAAAACGAGTAAAAAACCAAGAAATATGACTCAAAAAAGTCATAAAAATCATTAAAAATTTTGTTAAAACGTTGAAACATCGAAAAAATTGCATAAATTGTCATAAAAATTGTCAAAAACCAGGCAAAACTAGAGAAAATATCGTAAAAATAATTGTACAAAATGTCGTAAAATTTTTCAAAAAATTGAGTAATTTTTTTACATTTTAACAAATTTTTCACAGATTTATGAAATTTTTAGAGATTTTCTTCACGTTTCAAAATTTTTATGACATTTTCAAAAAATTTCATGGAACTTAAACCAATTTTCAAGATATTTTGACGAAATCAGAAAACTTTTTGAAGATTTTTTTGACATTTTAACAACTTTTTCTGTGTTTTTCAAATATTTTTAACAATATTTTTGTAAATTTTCATGATATTTCAACAATATTAAAACTTTTTTCAACGAGTTTACGACATTTTTGCAACTTTTCCTATGTTGTAAGCTATTATTATAACATTTTAATCAATTTTTATGATATTACAACGAAATTTAAACTTATTTCTTGTAGTACTTTTCAGTTTTTTTCGTATTTTTTAAACGGTTTTGCGAATTTTTTCATCGATTTACCTACAATAATTAAGGCAATTAAACGTGCGAAAATTTTCAATATTTTCATTTTTGAAATGATTTTAATCGGACTCATAATAATTTTTCTAAGTCAAAAATACTCAACTAGTAAAAAGTTCAAAAAAATTAAAGTTTTTCGATTCTGCTGAAAAAACATGTCCAGACATGATTTTTGGGCCCCTAGGTCATCTCGGAGAAGGTTATGGGTTCCCAAAATAGCGTCATTCTGGAATCTTAAAACGAAATGGGAAAAAGTAAAATGAAAAAGTGAACGAATTTGGTGTAAATGAAGTTCAATGATGAATTGAGGTGTAATCGTTTCTGAAGGTGACACACCACAATATAAAATTCTAAAAAAATATGACGTTGTACATTTAAACTATTCACAATTTTTTTTGCTATTTCAGAATTGCATCTCTGAAAGGGGTTATCAAAATTGCTGTTAGAAACCTCAAAGAGTCCATTCGACCTTGAAGAAAAGCTCGAAAGTTTTTTTCAAAAAATTCCAAAAATCACCCTCGATACTGACTACCATCCCTGCAAGTTAGAAAAAATTCGGTTGAAAACTGCCAAAATCAGATATTTTAAACGAAAATCCACGTTCAACTTCCCCCCCAGAAGGAGTTAGGGGTGAGATATCGAGCTAAAAATTTTGTCACGGATGTTTTAGGCCATAAAGACCAATTTCTACGAAATAATTTCAAACTCGATTCTCCCTATAAATCGTGAATATGCTCTTCAACTTTCCCCTTGTGCAGTTGCAATAGGGCGAATGAATCATCGATATCATGACTAATAAGATAGATCTCTTTCTCATCCCTCATGAATTTTCTTGTTTTTCGACAGCGAACTCCATAAATTTTGGAAATAAATTTTATGACTGAATAGCAATACAATTTTTCTTAGAATTCGATTCGTAGAAACTCTGCATCCAAATTCCACTCATTCAATTTCTGTATAATTTAAAAATTACCAACCATTTACTCTAATTCCATTCAATATCCTTCCATTTTCAATTCAAATCAAATATTTCCATAAAATCGACTTCTCGAGAATCGAAAAATTGAAAAAAAAATTTCATCCGAACGAATCCATCGTAAATTCAACGCCGTCAACACGAACACATCGCACTCGGGTTTTATCAGATCACCAAACTTTCCTCTATCGATTTTCTTACAATACCTATCCAAAGCACATCAACATTTCTATTCTCCCATTCGAACATTTCCTTTCCAAACATCTTTGCCGAAAAATTCCAAAAATCGATCTCCCACTTCTGCTTCGAATCATTTCACAACACTCGTTTGAACTTCAAACGCATCTTCATCAAGAGCTTTTTTAATTTCGCGAATTTCCAAGGCTTATTCGACGTAAAAACTTTATAATGAACTTTACAGCACGACCGGATCCGGGGGGGGGAGGGGTGAATTAGTCGCGAAGCGAATAAAACGAACTCGACCTTGATTTAATAACGCCCATTAAAAGTATTTCTTTCGAATATAAAAACCACGCTGATGTTTCGAGAGAATGAGAATGCTTCGAAGAGGGATGGTCTTGAAACAGAGAAAGGTTCTTCGTCGTCTCCTTTATACGTATTTTTATAGCTATAAGATAACCCATCTCGAGGGTTGCGTAGCTTCAAACGACTCGCTTCGTATTTGTACGTAAAAACATTTCCGAATTTATTCGAAATGAGTGTACGTTGGAATTAAAATCCTTTTTTGTAGAGATGGGTCAAAGTTACGTATCTCTCGGCAACCGTAGCGCCAGAGCTCAATTGTTAGCGTACACGGTTCGAACAAAAAAAAACAGGGTAGACATCTTTTTTTGAATATGAGTCGACACGTGGTTTTTCTTTTAGTAAGAACGAAAAGGAAATTTTAGGGAAGGTTGGCATCAAAAACTGCCCTTAGCGGGTGAGCAGGAGGAGGTTTTACGAGTGGAAACACCTTTATTTCTGCACATGAATGGGAAAAGTATTTTTTGGTATTATTTCAGGCCCTTCAGGGTGCCTAAATAGATTATTTTTTGGAAATCCATGACTTTTTCAAGTTTTGTTTAAATGCTAATGCCACCTCCGATTTTTTTTTTTTTTTGTTGATGTTTTGGTTCAGAGTATAATTACAGAGCAATTACCAAAATTTTAAAATCAAAATTTAGCACTTTTTCAGCACTTTTTTCCAGAATTTTGTAAAATCTTCTAGACGACGTTTCACAAATTTACGAGCTGACCCGACCCGCCCCCCCCCCCCTCAAACACCACACAAATCTACGTAGATAAGTATATTAAAAGCCTTCTGAAAAAAACTTTGTGATAGATCGTCAGCCTCTTGTAATACGAGTAGACCGATTTGATCCATTTTTTTTCAAAATGATACTTTTAACGTGTAAGCATCAAGGTCTAAAAATTTTTAAATTTGGGACAGAAAAAATCAAATTTTGTCATTTTTTTACATTTTTTTACTTTTTTGTAAATTTTAAAATCATTTATGACTTTTTTTTTCAAACTTGAGACAGAAAATCATTATTTTGTAATTTTTTGACATTTTTTCAACCGTTTTGTCATTTTTTGAAACATTTTCTACGGTTTTTTCACTTTTTTTTAAAATTTATTTTTAAAAAACTTTTCTGACATTTTTTTCAAATTTGAGGCAGAAAATTAATATTTTTCAATTTTTTGACATTTTTTCCACTGTTTTTTCATTTTTTAAAAACTTTTTTTGAAACATTTTTTACGATTTTTTCACTTTTTTTAAAATTTATTTTTAAAAAACTTTTCTGACATTTTTTTCAAATTTGAGACAGAAAATCAATGTTTTGTCATTTTTTGAAACATTTTTTACGGTTTTTTCACATTTTTTAAATTTATTTTTCAAATCTTTTTTGACATTTTTTCCACTGTTTTTTCATTTTTTTAAAACTTTTTTTGAAACATTTTTTACGATTTTTTCACTTTTTTAAAATTTATTTTTAAAAATCTTTTCTGACATCTTTTTTAAATTTGAGACAGAAAATACTGTTCTGTGATTTTTTGAAACATTTTGTACGGGTTTTTCACTTTTTTTAAAATTTATTTTTAAAAATCTTTTCTGACATTTTTTTCAAATTTGAGACAGAAAATCAATATTTTGTCATTTTTTGAACATTTTTTACGGTTTTTTCACTTTTTTTTCATTTATTTTTTAAATCTTTTTTGACATTTTTTTTCAAATTTGAGACAGAAAATCAATATTTTGTCATTTTTTTACATTTTTTCCACTTTTTTGTAATTCTTCAAATCTTTTCTGGCATTTTTTTTTCAAATTTGAGGATATAAAATGTGTCATCAGTCATTCAGGTCCATTCAAATTTGAGAGAAAAAAATTAAAATAATGGAAGAAATTGACAGCATGGAAACAATTCAAACTAATTATAACCTAATCTAAATTTTGTCAAAAGAAAATCAAAAATCCATGACTTCAAAAGTAAACCCCACGTATTTTCTATGACCTCGTAATTTTTTCGCTTGATTCATGACCTTTCCATGACTTCCATGAACCCCTTTTTGTAATCCAAGTCTTTTCAAAACTCCTATGACTAAGTATGCACGAAGTAGCGCGTACGTGAAAAGTTCACTGCCACGAGTAACGCGCGAGAAATGGGAACGTTCGCTCGAAGGTAGCGTTACCCATATTCAGCAGCCCTGCGACGAATATTGTTGTTCCCTCAGTGTCCAGAAAGTAAAATTTGACATTTTGGTATCTTTTCGCGTACTTTGCGCAAGATTTTAATTTTTCCAAAAAATTTGACCTTGAAGGTATAAAAACATGGCGGAAAAATAACAAAAAACGTGTTTTTGTACAAGTTTTTATCAATTATGACCATGTTGCACCCATTTTTGGGTCCCCCCAAAAAATACATGTTATACCTAAGAGTATAAAACTATTTTTTTTTTAAATTCCAGTCATGACTCCCCCTCCATTTTTTTAAAATGAATTTTTGAATTTTTCAACCCCCGAAAAATCCCAGAAAATGTATGAAATTTTTTTTGAAAAAATTCTCACGTATACACCTGTATAGGCATTACATTCTGTGAACGTTTTAAAATTTTTGGACCACTCCCTCCCCGCACAGAAAATATTGAATTTTTACCATATTCAGCCATGTTTTTCGAGTTGGGGTGGGGATAGGGGTCTAAAAATTTTTTGGGGTGGTTTTACATCATGACCAACATTTTGGGCGAATTTTATCCTAATCGGTGACAGGGCCATTTTCACCATCTTACCCGGAGAGGCCCCTCACAGAATTTTTCATTTTCAGAAAAACAGCTCTTCCCCACTTCAAGATGGAAAAAAAATTATAGAATAAAAAATGACTAATTTTCAACGCTCTACAACTTTTGTTCGAAACTTTTTTTCGTATCGTCAATTTAGCAAATTTTTTCACCCGGGTGTCCCAAAAAAAAAA
>FIZU01045849.1:0-10120 GCA_900064475.1 Pseudococcus longispinus
GTTAGTTTGGGAGAAATATGGCGTCAAAGTCGAATTATACGATTTTTGTTTTGCAATTACCCCACTACACCTTAATTAATTCATTAGATATTATTTCGTCGAAATTCGTATAAAATTGTAAAACTTCGTGCAATCTTTTTTTTCAAATTTTTGAAAAATTAAACTTTTTCGTGAGAAAGAATTGATTTTTAAGACGTAAAAATATCAGTTTTCCAAGTTTTATTCGACTTTCCGAAAATTGCCGAATTAATCCGAATTTCAAGATTTCATCGAGTAATGAAAAATTCCATGTAGAATTAATACTTTGATGAAATAAATCTGTTTTCGTTTCATAATAACAAAGAATATAGGATTTTAGACTCCCTACGAAAATATCCGATGATACCCGAATGTATTCCTTCGTTGAAGTTCAAATATCTTGGTAAATTTATGTATTTTTGTTAAGTTCGTTAATCAAAATCAATATTAAATACCATTTTGAATATCACAAAGTAAATGTGAGGGGGGGGGGGAGTAAATCCCTTCAAAACCCTCAAAATTGTTATTTTCGTACCAGTAGGTAGATTTCTGACTATTTCTAAAACTTTTTTTTGGCTTTTTACTGGGTCTGGTAGATATATTTCTCCATAATTTCCAAGCATTTTTTCTTCAAATAGGTAAACATTTTTCAGAATTTGAATTTTATTGCCACTCATCGTTAAAATTCGGCCATTTTTGTGAAATTTTGCGAAAGATTCAAATTTTCATGATCAATTTGTGAATGAAACATTTTCCTGAGTCTTGTTTAAATTTATGTAATTTATTATGTACTTAAAATTTAATCATCGTTTTATTTTAAAGTAATTTTTTTTTACGGGAATACCCGATGATTTCCGAATATAGATTCATTGAATTATACTTAGAAAAAATGATATTTTGACAAGAATGATGCACTTCTTGAATTTCACTTTAAAGAGCTATTTTTCTCAGATTCACAAATGGATAACGTTTGAGTGTAATTTTGAGCAAAAAAAAGTGCCTATGTAGATTTTTCACTGAAACTATCTAGAATTTACTTGGTCAATCAATAGGTACAAATTACGACTTTTCACTAACATATTCGATAAAAGCAACATTTCAAATCAAATGAACAATGAACATTGCATACAGTCTAGTTCGTTATTATAAAATTGTTAGAATTTTTTGAATTTATGTATTCTACTATTCATTTTTGTTTATATTCTTAATTTGATACATTTTCATCATCGAAGCTTCATTTTCCAATCTCAACTTAAATTGTCTCCTGAATATGAAGTATCTTTTCTTATCTAGTAGTTCTTTTTACTCCAATTTAAAAACGTATTCAAAATTAATTCGTCTTTTAAACGTAAATAAATCAAGTTTCAAATCAATATTTATTAAAAATATCATCTTTCTATAGATAGATATCATTTCAAACAAACTAATTAGGTATCAATTTGAATTGAAATGTCGTCGAAGAAATCTAATCCATTTGGCTTATTTCCTTTACGAGTAAATACAGTAGTTCGATATCTGTTTCGAGTCCAAAAATAAGGGTTTTTGTTGCCTTGATACCTATCAGATAATCTGATTAATTACTTTCGGCAATTTTTATCGAATTACTCTCGAAAATGTCGTTTCGGTCCAATCTGCTTTTTGTCAAAGTTACAGATCATTAATTATACTTTTTCTCGCGAGTAAAATTCACATCAAAGAATAAAAAATCAGATAGCACATGTTCAAAAATCGAGATTCCATTCGAATGAAAATTAATTAGAAATTGTCGCGATCTTTTTTCTTATTCGAGGTCGTTTGACGACCTACGAACGACGAAACAAAATACGTCTATGACCGAGACGAAAAAAATCTTGACCATGAAAACAAATCACTAAATAACGTATAAAAATTCACTTCACGCCGCATTTAGACACCGTACAGATGAATCGAATATTGGATAATTTAACCATAATCATAGTGGAAAAAACACAACGTACTTACCAATTTCATTTTAACACTTCAATAACTATTTTTTTCGATAAAATAAATAAAAATTAAATTCAACACTATCCGCGTTTATCACTCATTGGTTATCTTGGAAAAGACTTTAACGAGTGTGCACGTTGAGAAAGTAATCCGTAAAAATACCTCTAATTCTGTTCGAAGTTATTTAAAGATGACATAATACTTTTGTGGAGGTACGTTGTGTACCCTTTCACTATGCGGAGGAGAACATTCCAGTAAAATATAGTTTTTTATTTAAATGCCCGTTAATCTTCTTAAATGTGTATCGTTTAGTTACGCAAAAAATATACAGCACACATCTCGTAGACTAGTTTCAGAAGCGGTTTGTATGTTGTGGCAATTTGTCAGGGTGAATAACCGGATTTTATTCCGTCGAGGAAGTACGAATCCATCGCGTTGATCCGGTTTAGTCGATGCCAATTGAAAAATATCAAAAATCATCACAATTGCCCGCCAGTCATTACGCTTCTTCTGGTTACCTAATTCGATAATGATTATTTCTCGGAAACTTATTGCGTCGATATGTCCACCCAAATAAATATATCGATTAATAGAACATTTCGAGGAATATTCCGCACTCGATCGCGACCTACCACGCAGGAAGTAATAAAAGTTTGAGGCAAAATACCCCAAAAAATTGTGTCGAAATAGCACCGAGTTCTCTGCATGGGTTTAAAACTACCTACCCGCAATTTAACTTTTTTTTCTCGGTATAATTATATTATAAATTGCTACTCCTTTTTTTTCTACCCCCAATTTGTCCCATTCTTGGAAATAAAACCAAAGGACGTATTTTAATTCCTAGTTCCTACCGAGTTTATAAATTAATCGCCGGATGGGAATTTTTTCGAAAGCTTTTTCGCCCGTTACGTTGTGATATCTTTAATGTGTTAGTTGGGCTAGACGTGGGCTGTGGGGTCGATATTGTAATGAGCTGCCTTTCATGAGTTCAAGTTCACCAACCCAACTGTTTGGCTGGTGCGTTTAAACCTCTTATTAGGTTTAAATTTATAGCTTAACCGTCGATTCTTTTTAATCATTTTTTTAATCGTCGTGTACCTAGGAGTATTGTTCGGTGAATACTGAACTCGTACCTGATGGTTTACTGATGTGACGTAGTAACAGGGATATGATTTTGAAGATATTATTGTTTCTGAGATCTCTGGCGATGGTTGTGGTTACCTTGTTTATATTATTGTTGTTTTTGCAGAGTGCTTATTAATATTGTCGAGAGGATATTGATATTTTATTTTTATAGCTTCCGGTTGTTTGGAAAAAAATACTGCACCTGTGTGGATTTCTCAAAATTTTAGACTCATTCTTCTTTAATGAGATAATGACACCAGTCACCATCTTATTATAGAAAACATGAGACATAATCTCAATTTCTTGTAGATTTAAATAAGGTGAGGAGAGGGGGGTGAAAGGACAAAATCTGTAAAATTTTGTATTTCTAGCAGAGATAGGCAATCTTATTCCCAAATTGAGTTTAAATCAACATTGTGAAATGATTTTCAAAATTCTTGAAAAAATGATTCAAAATGATTTAAAACTTGATTTTTTTCACCATCAAAAATCGTAATTCATGAAAACCATCAATTACGAACCTTTTTTTTGACCAGTTTGTATAATTGTGAAGTTCATAGCTTTAGCCAATCCCAGCTTTCTTCACATTTTGGCATATTTAGCTCACCTCAATGACTTAGATGAGTTCGATTGATACAGTTGTTTGCAAAAAAATCAGAAAACAACCCCTTCTATGAAAATATGATTTGATTTTTATGCCCCTCCCCCCCAAAAAAAATTTAAATCATTCCTACAAAAAAATCATAAAAGTTGTCTGCAATATCGTAAATTAGTTCAAATTTTCATAAAAATCATCAAAAATTTAAGAAATAAAATTGCTTAACAAATTATGAAAATTATCAAAAAGGGTTCACGAAAATATTTAAAAATGTGCCTATGGTAATTATGGTCAAAAACTATAAAAATCATTGAAAATGTAAAAAATTTCAAATTTTTTGAAAAAACACAATGAATGTGATTAAAACTTCGTAAAAATTGTTTCAAACTCCACAAAAATTGTCAAAAATTTTGAAAAAATGGTTGGAATATTGCAAAAATGCTCAAATTTTCTCCATAATATCGTAAAAATACTTGGTCAAAAAATGTAAAACTCGTGAAAAATACTGTAAAATATCTTAAAATTTTAATAAAAATGATCGTGAATGTGATTGAAATTTTGTGAAAATGGTCCAAAAATTAGAAAAACCCTAATGAAAGTGATTGTCGTAAAAAGTATTGCAAAAATTTTATAAAAATGGTTGGAATATTGCAAGAAGTGCTTGAATATTCTCAAAAATCTTGAAAAACATCTTGAAATATTCGAAAAGTCAAAAAAATCCTAGTATGAGTGGTTGAAATTTCGTAAAAACTGTCAAAAGTTTTGTAAAAATAGCTGACATATTGCATAAAAATGCTCAAATTTTGCAATAATTATGAAAAAAAGTCAGTGTCATTTCCATACTACCCACGAAACTATAAAACATAGGATATGCTTTTGCACATTGAAAATTTTTTACAGTCCAAAAAAGTCTCACAAATATATTTCCTCAAATTCAGTGGAAATCTAATAATTTTCCAAGTCCAAAAAAGTCTCACAAAATGTCTAAAAGTCAGCATTATCTATAAAATTTTATAATTTCAAAAAGTCAATGGAAATCTGAAAAAATGTCTAAAAGTCACTGGTAAATTGAAAATTTTTCAAATTCCGAAAATGTTTTGCAAAATGACTCTAATTCAATGGAAATATCAAAAAAAATTTCAAGTCCAAAAAAGTCTGACATAATGTCTTAAAAAGCCAATGGAAAACTGAAAATTTTTCAAACTAACTAAAAAGTCTGACATAATGTCCAAAAGTCAAGTCTGGCGGAATGTCTACAAGTCAGCATTATTTCTAAAAATTTTCCAAGTCCAAAAAAGTCTAACATAATGTCTAAAAATCACTAAAAATCTAAAAAATTTTCCAAGTCCAAAAATGTCTGGCATTTCATCTAAAAGTCAGCGTTACATATTTTCGTCACATAACTTCGTGACGATTTTTTGTGACGGAATTTTCCACGAGATCACTCCCCATTGCAAAAGCATATCCTACGCTAATATCATAAAAATAGTAAAAAAAATCATGACATTCCAAATTTTCATAAAAATTATAGTAAAAGTGGTTGAATTTTCATAAAAATTGCCAAAAATTTGTAAAAACGGTTTTTGAGATATGCTCAAATCTTCTTAATATTTTCAAGATTGTCAAAAAATCATGAAATCCTTGAAAATGTAGCAACATTTTATCATTTTCATAAAAATAATAGTACAAGTGGATGGTTGAAATTTCGTAAAAATTGTATAAAATTTCTTGAAATTTGTCAAAAAAATCGTAAAAATAGAAATATTGCAAAAAATATTCAGAAATTTTTAATTGTGAAAAATATCATGAAATTGTTCGAAAATTGTAAAAAATGTTGTAAAAATGGCTGAAAAATTACAAGAAATGGTCAAAATTTTCATAATAATTTTTTAAAATGCCTCAAAAATGATCGAAAAATCATGAAAATTGTTGAAAATGTCAGAAAAATTGTTGAAATTTTCATAAAAATAATTTTAAAAATACAATGAAAATAGTCTAAAGATCGTAAGAGTTCTTGGAAATGTTGTAAAATTTGTTAAAAATTGCATAAAAATGGTTAGAAAATTTTAAAGGCAACGTTCTTTAAATGATATTTTGAAGAATATTTCACCAGTTGTTTAAGTAATTTTGGGCGATTTTATCAATTTTTGACCATTTTTGCCATATTTTTAATGGTTTGCATGAAAATTTCATCAATTTTTATAATATTTTGGGCAATTTTCATGATTTCTTCACAATTAGCATAGATATGATTTTGTTATGGGTAATTCCGCGAAAAAGATGACGAAATTACTTGACGATGACTTTTAGACATTTTGTCAGACTTTTTTAGACTTGGAAAAATTTTCAGAGGTAATACTGACTTTTAGACATTTTGTCAGGAAAATCATTTAGACTTTTTGAACTCAGAAAATTTTATAAATCAGAGTAACTTTCTGATATCTTGTCAAGCAGACTTCTCGGATGTGAAAAATTGCAGATACTATGTTGACTTTCAGACATTTTGTCAGACTTTTTTGTACTTGAAAATTTTTTTAGATTTCCAGCGAATTTTGAATTTTGAAAATGCTAGAGATTTTCGATTCAACCGTGCTAATCGACTAATAATATCACCTTAACGCCCGAATTAAATTTTTAGCTGCCGAAGTTGATTACAGCACTTTTTGAAGTGATTCCAAAATGATGGAGAAAAGTCAACTTTTGCTGAAGGCTCTAGATCGCTTCAAAAATGGTCGAAATCAATTTCAGGGGTCGAATTTAGTATACGTACAGAGTTTCTGAATTTTATCTCAAAATTTACCGTATTAGAAAAAAATTTATATATCAATGAGCTATTTTTGCTATTTTCAAAAATTCGCCAAAAATCGAAAAATCAACTTCGGCAGCTCAAAATTGGGTTGTGAGGTCTGGGTGACATGCTCTTTAAGTGGGCCAAATTTCAGCTCCATCGAAGGTGACGAGTTGGCAAGGTTCCCATTGTAAGTATTATTTTGTTAAAATTAGAACATATGCATATCCAATTTTCATTGCGGAAAACTCTCCTATAAAAGGCATTTCAATTGTTTTCGACTGTTTAATGCCCCTCCCCCAAATCAAAAAGGTTCGAAAAATTGGGCATTTTTCAAATTAAATACCTACTTTAAATTTAAAATAGACAATTTGAACATTTTCTGAATTTTTATTCTTTGAAGTATTTTTTTTTAATATAAAAACGTTGGAATACTAGATGGATATTTTTAAAATAAATTATACTTACCTAACCTACTTCATTTCAACTTGTTCGAGTAATTTTTCACTCATTATTTCTGACTTCTGCTATAAATGAATCCATATTCTTCAATCGTTTGCCACTTACCTATCTCCATTATGGAAATTATTTCAAAACCCTCGCACAGCTCACAACTTACATAAAAACGGAAAAAGAACCAATATAAATTAGTTCATATCATTAACCCAGCCATCTAAAGATCAAATATTTGCGCGGGTGTGGTTTTTCCCCCCTCTCAAATAAGAATTTCAATATAGACATTTTATGAATATAATATACAAACATGACGTGAATAGAATTACAATAAATCGCTGGTGTGGAAGAATGTAGATTTATTGTGCATCCATAATTGCGGTATGTTGATAAAAAGCAGATTCAAGATTCGATCACGAATTAATAATTCATCGCACGATTTATCACATTCATTTTTTTCTCACTCGTAAGACTCGTTTGAAGCTGAATCGGCAACTTTCATTAGGTAGTATTTGAGTTTTCGTTCAAAGGTGATAATTTTCATTTCAATACCTAGTTTCATATGTGCATTGATACGTGAAATCAAATCAAATCAACCCCATTATAACGAGATGTTTGAAATGTACCTACTTACTTATGATGTAATTACTTTTCTCAAGATGATTTCCTCATAATAATTTTTTTTCATCGACAACATTCGTAGGTAATCTTATTTCGAAGCAATATTATTGAAAGCATTTTCAATTATTATTGAAGATATCTCGATTATGCATAATTGTTTGATGTGTACTCGATTCGATGCGTTATTCGATCTGTTTAAGTTGATGGTGTTTTTATAGCTATTATCATTTTTTAATATTCGTTTTTCTTTTCTTTCTCATTTTTATGTTTTCTATGAAATAGATACCTGCGTCGTCATCTTTGAAATTTTTTCTACGACGTCATTTATTTTCATTCGAAAAAAATACATTATCGCATGTTTCCCTGTTGATTATCGATTTTCAACTTTTTTCCACATTATTAATATCTAACAGTTGCATTCGGAAATAAACCACTGATTGAGTTGCATCTATAAGCCCATCCTGAGGAAACGATTACCTAACATAAGTTCTAGAAAGCGGTCTACGACTGTTTAACTTTCAACACATCAATCGCCATCTCGTTTGTTTTAATTGCAACGTTGCTACAAAGTGTGATTTTTTTTCCTACTTCAAAAGATATACGTACCGTTGGTAGGTTCCACATTGACCTTTGAATATCGAATTACATATTTAACCGAACAGAAAGAGAGAGGTATAAAGCTGAAATAAAAAAAGTTACGCCATAAATTTCTATCGCTTTATTCGAATCGCGTGCATATTCGAAGAATAGTGTTTTAGGGCAGAAATAGCTGTAAGTGTTATTTAAAATGCCGTTACTTAACCTAACTTTATTGTATAAGTTCGAAAAAAATAAAAAAAAATTATAGTCTTCGTTTTAATCGGGCGCCGATAATAAATACGTAATCTTTTTGTACTTTTTATGTTATCGTATAATTATGTAAAACCTTAAATATTTCCCTTTCGATGTTGTACAGCGCTGCACAGAGAAGTATTAAGTACACACGATTTTTATCACGAATCACGTCCTATATACCTAAGTAATAAGTATCGATTGTATATACACCAATGATTTCAATAGGTGCAAATGAAATGCAACTTTGTATCTTATAAATATTTTATTTAAAAAAGAAGAGAATTGCTTATGTAAAAAAAAAAAAAGAAGAAAATTAAATACAAAATACACGATAAAAAAGTTATTCGAAATAGGTAACGAATTTTATAAATTACATGACACGAATGAGAGAAAATAAAATAAACGCAATGGCACCATAAATACGAGTACGTTACAATAGTATACAGAATCATCGAGCGAAAAATACATCGAATATTCCTTGGAAGTTGACTATCTGCAACCGAAACAACACGTTAAGCAATCGCCCAAACCGAGTCATCTACGAGCACGTGTCTTTCAATTTGAAAACTTACTTATTACACACGTTTCACCAATCGTGAGCATAGATTTGTTTACCAATAATTGGTACAGCGACTGGTTTATGTACAGGGACTGCATAAGGTACTCCTACATGCTTGTAAACGGGTACAGGCACAGGATGAGGTACAGCTACTGGGTATGGTCTGTCAACTGGCACTGGGTATGGTTTTTCAATTGCCACTGGGACTGGTTTTGGTACTTCAACGGCATAAGGTCTTGGAACCTCGACTGGGTAAGGGGCAGCGACCGGGTAAGGGATGTGTTTTTCGATGGGTACAGCTACAGGATGAGGAACTGGTACTGGGACGTGTTTGGTGATGGTGGTGTGGACAGCTGTTGGGTATGATGGGTAGGCTGAGTATGATGGATATGAAGGGTATGATGAGTAAGCAGATGGGTAGTGAGGAGAACTGTGTAAGTAGCTGGGATAATGGGAGCCATAATGGCCGATTGTGCTGCCGAGACCGTAGCCTCCTAGTGTTCCGTATTCTAGACCGCCTTCGTAACCGTAGCCTAGACCGTAGAGGCCTCGTTTGACGCCTTTTTTCTCGACTTTGCCTTCGATGACGTCTGATTTTTCGGAGAGCTTTTCGCAGACTACCGCGATGATGAGGGTGCTAGTCAAAAGTACCTGGAATGAGAAGGAAAATTGTGGATTAGCGAGTTGAATTGATATAGATTTTTTGTGTGCTTAATAATATTGGCGGTTTTGAGCAATTTTGATTTTTTTTTTGCTGTTTTTCAAGAATTGAGTATTTTTGACTTTGGAAAAATGTTACATGAAATGAGTTGAAAAAAATCACATCTGTTCGATTTTGCTGAAATGGCAGTATATATGAGAGATATCGACTTGAAACAAGCCCAGATATGATTTTTAGGCCCCCAGGTCATCTGGAAGAGGTTGTGGGTTCTCAAAATGGCGCCATTTGGATATTTTCAAAGTAAAATGGAAAAAGGGGGAAAATGAACGAATTTGGTCTAAATGCTGGTTGATGGTGTATTTTGGTGTCATTATTGATATATTTCAAGAAAAAAAAATTTCGACCGGAAATGACCCATTTAAGGGGGAAAAATGGACGAAAAAATCGGTTTTTTGCATTTTTGAAGATGACGCACCACGATATCGAGTTCTACAATAA
>FIZU01045872.1:0-19894 GCA_900064475.1 Pseudococcus longispinus
ACTCTGCAAGTTTCAATTTTTTCAATTTTTTTCAAATAACTTAAATTACTCTTCGTGACATGTACTATCCGTGTATGAAAACAAATTTGAGTTTTCCATGAAAAATTGGTCCCTGTCCGAAACATCCCCACCATAGTTTTTCACAAAAACTTATTCTACTACAAGTGCAGCAATACAAATTTTGAAATAAATTAGGGTAAGTAGTAGTCAATGGACCACTCTTTACTAAAATATTATCATTGATCAAGGTAGTTTTTGATTTTGGAGTAAATCGAAAGAATTGAATTCAAACGATTTGTAAAATTTTTAGTGTGTATTTTTGGCAACACTGATATTTCCTTACATACTTATGAGAAACCAAATTTTATTGGTGGATTTTTGAGACATCTCTAAAGTCACCATAATGTGCTGGAATCATCAAACAAACTAGCCTCGAAGTACTTAAAACGAGCGTTTGTCCGAAACATCCTCCTTCTCCCCTACGTACCTAACCTATTAGTCCTATAAACTTTTTTAAAAATTTTGCGTTTTTGACCCTCGATCTTCGTGATCTATTTTTCCAAAAAAAATATAATAAAATAACGCAAGAGGCAACCGTTGTCGTTAAGGGGAGAAAGCACAAAAACTATGCACATCGTTTCTCAACTTATTGAATTTTATCCAACCGAATTTTCCATCTGACCCACGTGCGACATACGGTCTCGAAATACGTACCTATTCGTATAGGTATGAAATATGATATAAATCAACAGTATTTGTTGTTGGTTTATGTAAGTACACACACACCATAACGCGGATAAAGTGGTACATAATTTACCTTGATATTGTTATTAGTTATCTTTTATAAAGGAGCGAGCCGGCTTCATCTGAGCTGGAGAAATTTGATATTTAAGAGCTCATGTAGCTTTTAACCCGGCCCTAGCGGCAGGTACGCGTATTCTGGCCTTGGTCGGCCATGCGTGAAATTTTCCAGACCTTTAACGGGCTGAACGGCTGAACCGTTGGAGCGCAGAAAATGCATTAGATTTTCCATTAATTGTAACACGAATTTTCGCCCGTTTCTTACGCACTTGAATTATGAATATTGGGCTACGTACGTACGCGTATTTTTCATTCCATTTCGCGCCAAGGTGCGTTTCCGGGACGGCGTCGATACGCCGGATGGCATTGCGTCTCTAAATTCTAAGTACATACGTAAATGGAAGTGGTTTATCGTGTGTCGAGTAGGCCTGTTCAATTTGTACCGTTGAAAATTTAATAGCTCGAGGTGTACGTTACGACGCGAGGTGGCGTTGGTGGTTAAGTCGTATCGCGGGTCTCTCCACTTCTTTCTTTTTTTCCCCATCGAAAAAAAACCATTTGTTTAATTGTACGTAATTTGGTCCCGAATAAACGATCATAGAGGTTTTTAAAATTTCTAGAAACTCAAGTGGAAGAATGGTTGAATGACTAATTCAGTTTCAATTACCAAGGAGGATTATTTTGGATCATTTGTCGGTATTTGAACGGTGTTTTTTCTCCAATAAGCCTACCTATACGACCAACCAGTATTTAGCCCCATTCGATATAACTTCGAATCCTATTTCGATAGTTTGTTTTCAAAATTATTTAATCCTAGTTACTGCTTTTCAGTTAAAGTTGTTTTTTTTATGTTGAGCATATTTTTGGCTTAAATTTTCTACGCAGTTTTTTCTATATAAAAGTTAGCCAAGTAAAACTTTTGTACAACCTTTGAAGGTATAATAAAAATTACTAAGTTTCAATTAAATATACTGAAACGGTTCTCATCTTTTACGAGCCTTCTCTTTCGCCCCCATGTCTATCCTAAATTCCGAATCATCCAAATGAGTGAACATTTGGAAATAAAAATATTCAAGCTTACCAATTTACTGACACATCCTCTACAACATTACAAAAAAATTGTGAATTTTTCAATTCAATTTTTTCCATTTTCAGAATTAAGTATTCAATTTCTTAAAAATATCAGCAGGTACATAGTTGAAAAAATTTCGAAACGTTGAATTAACAAATTTTAACCATGCTTAATTTGAGAAATTTGCAAAGTTTGAATATTTAATTTAGGTAATTGGAAAAAAGTTACTAGGTATATTTTTACCATATATACCTGTTAAAAGTTGAGATGGGACGAGAATAGTAGAATTGAAATTTCAAGCTCACGAAGTATAAAACTATGTTCTAAGAGAATTGTTAGGTTGTAGAACTTCGAATAAACCAAACAAATACAAATTGCTGTCTATACGCCTAAAATATTCATTCAGGGCACAATTCATTGTTAAGATATTAAATAATAAAATAACCTCGTGTCAGGCATCTAGCTTAATTTTATGTATCTGGAACCAAATGATTTGGGAATTTATAATTAAAAATTACCGTTGAAGTACCCAAATTACCATTAAATGGTCCGAATTACCGTTAAATCACTCAAAATACCGGTAAGTTACCAGAATTACCGTTAAATTGTCAAAATTACCGTTAAATTACCAGAATTGTCGCCAAATTACCGTAAATACCTGGTAATTTACCATGATTTATAAATTCTGCATCATAACAATTCGATGTTTTTGGTAAATGTTGTGTAAATTAAGGCAGTTCTTAGTTCTTGTTCTTCTTAATTTGCAGTAATTAAACAATGATTTTACATAAAATTATGCTAATTTACCGTAAATCAATGATATTTTTCGTTTTCGTTTCGTTTCGTTTTGTTATTTTATCTGACTCAGTTTTTCGTTTTGTTTTGTTATTTTGTTTCGTTTTTTTCATATACTCAAGTGAGTATTCAAAATGATAGAAATTTTATCCAAAATTCAATTCTGTATCCAAAATTAAATTTTTGTATTTTTTAATTTTTTTGCTGAAATAACAAAATTTAGTCAAATTTTAGGGAAAAGTTGGTTAATAAAGAAATTTTTTCCAAGTCAAAAAGTGAGCATGAAAAAAAAAGCAAAATTTTGATAAATATTTTTTCAATTTTTCTTTCAAATTTTGTGTTCATTTGAAGTTTCGTTATTTCATTTCTTTTCGTTTCGTTTCGTTAGATCGTTTCGTTACGTTTCACATCGCTAATCAAAAACTAATTTGAGGTAAATAAAAAAGTTATTTACTGTGAATACGAACAAACTTATGGTGATTACGAAGTAATTTACGGTAAATATGAAATAATTTGCGATAAATACAAAATAATTTACGGTAAATACGAAGTAATTTACGTTAAATACGAAGTAATATACGTTAAATACGAAGTAATTTACGGTAAATACGAAGTAGTTTACCGTAAATACGAAGTAGTTTACGGTAAATACGACGTAATTTACGGTAACAACCTGAACATTATTCATAACTATTGGCAAAATCAAGACATTTACTCGAATAATTCGCAATAATCAGGGGTGCGTTCAGCTTGGGTTATTTGTGCATGAAATTTGACATAATTTTCATGCATAAACAAAGCGTAGCCAATGAAAATTTTCCGTTTTTGGCAGATTCAGATCAATCATTTTGTTGATCTCACTAAAATTAAATGTTTTTTCTTTGCAAGAACAAAAAAGAATGTCAAATAGCATTTTTTGATTTCCATTAAACGATTCAGCACGTCCTCTGTCTGTTTACGTTTAATACTCATTAGGCCTATACCTAATGCATAAAAGTGATATGAAAATTATTAATAGGTACACAATTCAAACGAAATGAAACCCAGTAATCCCAGTATACATTTTTGGAACCCTAAATTCATCCTTGGTAACTCAAATGTTTCAAAAACGATTCAAATTCAACTCTAAGACATTTTTCAACAGCTCCAATACCAAAGAAATCTTCACTTTACCATTTGCTTGTTCACCTTACATTATCATTTTCGGATTATCTTTAGATTCCACTACATGAAAGCCTAACCTCCCTACCACCCCCTCCCCAACTCACACTTTTTGCCAGAAACAAATCTAAACAATTTGCTTTGTGGAAAGAATTGATGATTAATTCCTATCCAATAATTTTTGGTTCTTTCTTATCCAGGTCCAATCTCTTGGATCATTTTTACAAAACATTAAAAGAAGATAATTTTCAAAATTCAAAGAAGACAGACATTCCTGGGCTTAGGTAATTTTAAAAACATAAATTAGTTAGGCTATCCTAAAACGTCAAAAAAAAGAGAAAAAGCTCGATGAAAGGCCGCTGATTATTTCGACCACAAAAAATTCCAACGCTTTCGTAAAGCACGAATAAGAAACATCCAGCTTGAAAAAAATTTTCGATAAAAAAAAAGTAAGAAATTTCACAGCTGAAAACCATCACGAGAAAAAAATATATAGGTACCTAAACGATCACGACACGACAATACTCTCAATCACAAACCAAACACAAAACACTACAACACGAACGCTCCTCGAAGTAGTGAAATAAAAACATCAGAAGAAAATTTTTTTCGATCTCACATCCAGTAAAAATGGTTAAGATACAAAAAAGGCCAAGGGGGTTAGGAAAATATACCCCTTTGGAAAAAATACTCCTTCGATAAGTCGACTATCCAATATAACAAGTCGTTTTATTAAACATTATTAACGATTACCTCGCCTCATTGAACGCCGATAACATTTTCCCTATCGTCGAGCTGAATACAAACAACTTAATTTACTCGTTCGAGTTCGAGACCCAGCACATTGCGTATCAGAAAAATGTGTTTCATCTAATTACAGATAAGATTTAACGCGATAGATTCCGCACATATTTGGCGATATTATACGCCTACCTCGGATATACACAATTTGGCACGTGAAAAGCCACACAGCGAGCGGCGAGCAGGGTGCAAAAAAATGAAAATGAAAATATTCCGCTGATTTCGGAATATACTTTACCGTACCGCTTTCCTCGTGTAATACACAAACACCGCAACTGATGGAGATTTTGTAATGAAGCACGCGAAAAAAAAAAGTTTGTCGCTTTAGTAGCAGGAGAAAAAAAAACACAAAAACTTGGATAAATTTACATAACACGAATGTTGTTCATCTAGAAGTTGTAACTTATGACATATAAAATAAGGCAACGAAATTTTCTCTCGTGAATATTTATCATTGTACCGTAACGAATTATAAGATCGTAACACGAAAACCGAGCCTTATAAACTTTGAATAATTCGATCGAAAAAAAATTCTTTGTCCCCCTTTTCTCCTCAACTACATGAAATTATCGCCTATGGGCAATATTAAGGCTAATAATAGCTTTGATAAGTGACCGTTATGCTTTTCGACAATCTAATCCAAGACACTTAACGAGCAATACGAAAGTACACGGTAATCCTCGCTGATAAACTTGCCAACTTGCCAAGTTTTACTTCAACTAACAATGTTTACGTTACGACGCTTAACTAAAAATATCAATAAAAGATTAAACAACTAATTAAATAATACCAAACAAGAATAAATAAGAATTCGACGATGTTTACACTTCCGTACATAAATTTTCGCAATCTCGTACGCGTTTCGCGACACTTTATAAAACAGTTACCTAAGGAAATTGTCGACGTGAAATTTTCATGCTCGATCAACATACGAGAGTCAAATGAGCACTTTAGCTGCTGCGAAACGTTAATTTTCGAGACTGCTTTTGCACCTTGTACGTATAAAAAGCAGTTCGCTAAATAGGGAATTTTTAATGAAAATTACGTATACGAGGCGACCAAGTTTAAGCATATTTAAAAAATTGACTTCTGATTCGAAATATGACTTAGAAATTGAATATAAAAAGCCTAAAAACCCAGAACTGGCAAAAGTACACGATCGAAATGTAAGTGAAAAAAGGTCGGAAAGTTTTAAAAGAATGCAAATTTCTTGCAAATAAATTAAAAACTTTTTAAAATTCTCATATTGAATGTGAATAAGGTCGGAAACGATCATCTAGTTATCCTTTTATCATATTCGCGCTTTCCAAACAGAGTTATACTAATTTCCTTCTCATTCTCGGGCGAGATTAAAACTCCATAGAAAGAATAAAACACCGGAAACGTTCGCACGATGGCAAACTTTAATGAAAAGATTGCTACAAAGCTATATACTCGCAACGAACTCGATCCCCCAGACGTTTGTTTTTTCAGCTAATTATTTTTTTCAAAAAAAAAAAACCATCTCGAATGGCAATGGCATTTTATGGCCATCGATTGTTTGCAATTTTCTATCGTAAAATTTTTTCGCAGCAGAAGAAAACGAGACGTAAAAGTTCGCAAAAGTTATATGGTTATTTGATTCTTGAAAAAAGCAACGGGTCGAGTTGCTCAGACCACTTTACACGTTGGCCGCAAAAAAAAAAAGAGCTAATGATTGCAGAAATGCTATCTGAATTTGGCGAATCGAATTTCACCTTCCAATGTATAATGTAAATTTGACACCTTGAACGAAATATGACTGCTCGAATTAGTGGCAAGACGAGTGGAAAAGTACTGAAAATTGATGGCTTGACAATTTCAAACTTGGTGAAAAATTTCTTTACAGAGGTATTTAAACGTAGGCTTGATATCTCTCTTCATCTTCGATCACGTTCGCCTTTTCACTCAAACTGCCATCGTTTTCATTAGAGAAATTTATACGAAAAAATACGTCAAAAAATTGACGTCTTTTGTAGCTAATAAAACAAGGAAAAAAATTAGAAAAAGAGAAGCCCAAATGAAGAACGAATGCAATCTGAGATTTGAAAATTTCTACGAATATTTGTACGAAAAAAATTTGACAATTTTTCTCATTCGTAGGCAGTTCAAAGCCACACGTGGGTACTTAATTCACACGAAATGCTTCATAATCGAAGTTTTACGCCATTCACAAGGTACTTAAATTTTTTCAACTTTTTTTTTCCACGAATAAACATTATAAAAAAGTTGGACGTTAAACTTTAACGAAGCTTGTATATGGACTCAGTTATACACACATATAACTCGTTGTTGAAAGTTTTTCAAATGAATTTTCTAATTTAAAACCGAAAGTTGTTTCGATTAACTTGGTATACGCGGACAGATGATAATAACATGGTTTCTCGCAACATTTGCTCGGTATAAAAATCGCCCTATCAAGTTTGAAGAGTGAAAATAAGAAACTCTTAATGATCATCGTTTCGCCGTGTAATTTATCATTAATGAAGTAGGTACCTAGAGCGGACATGTTTCCTACACACGGCATATCTTGTTGTATTTGAGAATAAATGTTTCACGTGTAATCTCCTTCTTTTTTTTTCGGCGGGTTTTGTTTTCTATTTATTTACGAATTGTTTGATAAAGTATTTTCAGTTAGCTTTCGGCACGAATAACTAGGATTTTTATTGGTGAAAATACTCTTCGGCAAATATTTTTATTTATTTTGTACTCGAAACGTTTTTCGATGGCGGATTTAAGTAATACGTATCATAGAACGTCACGTTGTCAAAGATTATAAAGAAGATTTTGCCCCCGAGACGAGTTTATAATTTTTTTCTCTCTCTTTTCGCAACGTCTCGAGGATCGCGTTTTCGGCGTGGAAAATTTTTATACTCGAATGGTATCGAGTAAGAAAAGGAAAAATATTGGATTTTATATGCATAACAAATACCCGTCGTTGGTACTTATTATGTATATTGAGAAATGAAAATGAAATTGTCAAAAGAACGAAACGTATATAGAAAACGTTTGATTGAATTTAAAGGTCAAAAATGATATACCTGTGCAAGTCGCTCTGATGTGTTCAAAAATATACATACAGATTGATTAAGAATGGGTATTGCTCCTTCAAAGAGATGTGTACGCAACCAATATTGCATTTTATTGAAGGCCGTGCAAAAGGAAAGACAGTTTGAAAGGATATTCATGGTTTTGTAAAATGAAGAAACTTTCTTGATACATCACTACTTCATTGATAACACTTTGAAATGGCCATTCTTCCCCAGTTCCCTTCCCTATCTAATCATTTTCTCCTAAGATCCTCAATCCATCTATGACAAAAAATGTATTATAGGGTGTCTCAACTTCCATTAGAGATAAGAAAACTGGTGATGGTACTCTCTGAGAGCAACAAAAATCAGTATATACGTAGATAGTCTACTCTCAGAATCGTAAGGGGCTGTGATATTTCAAAGCTTAAAAATTATAAATTTTCATCAATTAAAATTTTTTATCATTGACTGAAAATTTTTCAAAAATTAATATAGGAACAAGACAATTCCCAAATTTTGAGATATCTTGATCCCTTCAATTTTGAGAATAGAATATTTTTTTTACAATCGAGATGGGATACACTGTATAAGTTCAGTCCAAGCACCAAAGTTTTCACATACATACCCTTAATACAAGCTTGCAGACACACAATTCTAATCGATGGAAAATTTACGTATATACAGGGTGGCTCACGTAGAAGGTCGATGCTTTTGAAAAAAAAAAAATCATACATACATTTTTTGTCTGAAAACATGGATTTTCTGGCCAAACTGAAGGTCGTATGAAAAAAATGCCAAGAATCAAAATTATAGAGCTTAGAATTTTCTTTCTGTTCAAAGAAATTTTTTTTTTCGTCGAGATTTTTGCAATGATTTTTTTTATTTTCAAATCCATCTTATTCGGACTTATCAAAAAATCATGAAAATTACCAAGGCCAACCAAAAATTGGATTCCTGTTCCCAAAATCCACTTTTGCAGAGATTCTTAGCCAGACAGCACCAATGTGATTTATTGACCAGCTTTCACCAAAAAAGTCAAAATATAATAATACATTTGAAATGTCCGACAGGTACATTTTCTAGTTTAACCACTCAAAATAAGGCAGGAATTTGATTTTGAGCTGCTCGTGTCAATTTTCAAATCCCTGAATTAATTTGAAAATACTGGAGGAAAAAAATCTCGTTGGAGGATCTGGAACTACCCGAATTTGTGAACTTTCGGTCGATAGATTGATATGAAATAGAGACCGAATTTCCTTTAATTATTATGCAGAAGTTCTATACTTCAAAAATTATTGCATTTCACTGGAAAACGATTTTACAAATTTCAAAATTTATCAAAAATTGAAAAAATAATCGAATCAATTTAAATTTTTCACTTTTCAATTCTCTAATCATTTTCAGGATCTCAAACATCTGCAAAAAAATCTATCTACAACTACTAGGAATTAAAACTCATAAAAAAATTCTTTAACTGAATGTAGTGACAACTTTCTGTTTTCGGTTCGTTTTTATTAAATTTGGGTAAGGGAGGGGGCTGGATGTACATTTCCTTTTTTTTTTGTGTATAGAAGCCATAACTAATAACACGCCATAAAACGAATAGGTATACTTTCGTGCATCATAAAACTAAGGAAACGATTTCGTGTAAAAAATTTTTTATTTTGTTTGGGCCATGTTTTGACCATCAAAACAAAACAAAAATAAAAAAAGAAAGCGAAAAGAATTGTAGCTTTACAAAATAACCCCCACAGGTTGAACTATAATACAACGCCAATAATTTCCTTTTGACAGTTTCCGAAGTGTTTATAAATAGAAAAGGACACTTCAGCAACTTAAGTTACGATTTTTTTTTCCTACAAAGTTTTTCGCTTTCTTTTTTCTCCGGATTTTTTTCTTCTCTTCTGCACCCTGCCAACTCAAATGTATCCTTCAATAGCTTAGGAAATGAAATAAAAGCGCGGCTGTTTATATATAACATTATATAAAATACCGGTTACACAAAAAAATTACGTTTTAGTACATTAAGCCAAGAGCCAAAGGGGAAAAAACATTAGGTGGTTACTGTTACGTATGTATGTACGAATGTATAGTTCGATGACTTTGTTGAGTTGCCAAATCTACCATGTAAAGAAATAAAAAAGGGTATATGTTGCAGAGCTGCAAGTGCTGGGTTTGAGAAAATAGGGCTGGGATGGTATTTCTCTTCAGATGTTAAAGATAGAGCTTTTCTAAACTTTGGTTGGTGTTGGTAAATAATTCTGTAAACTTGTCTATCGATGCGAATTGAAATTGATGCAAAAATTAAAGAAATGTATGTTAAGATTTCACGAAAATCGCGAACAAGTTTATAATATAGGCCTACATATTAAAGTTTTATTGAATATTGCAAAATGTGGTAGAGTTGTATAACATATGCCTAAAAGTTGGCAAAAGTAATTGTAACAAATTTACAAAAATTAAGTAAAACTTACGGTAATGACATGAAAACAGCATTAAAATTGCCTGCGAATAGCAACCTCGTGAAATTAATGAATTCGATGAAATATTACAAAATTCACTTCGTGAAAGATGCATAAAAATAGTTAAAATTCATTATCGTTGCTCTTTAGCAAAAGAAATGAAAACTTCTTCTAAGGGCATATCAGTAAGGACATAATCTTGAACGACGTCAGGAAATTGTGATTTAATACTTTCCATATTTTCGAACATAGTTGACCATGGTAAAGAGGTGTCTGATATTTGATAATATAAAACATCCTACGATCGTGAAATAGTCAATTAATACGAATCGATTAGACAAGAACTAATTTAAAAATAAAGTTTACTTACCAAATGCTCATCTTTCAAAAAGATACCAGAGGAAAAGGTTTCCTCGATAGCTTGTTTCAATTCGGGTACTTTTTTTTTACCGCCGGCCGAATCAACAATTTTGATTAATGCTGAAAATCCTTGAGCATAGCGTTTTTTTAAATATTGAACGGTTCCTAGACATTTCATTACACCGGCTACCATAATGGTTAATCGATCGCACAGGGTTTCACATTCATCAATGCTGAAATATTTTGAAAAATAGTAAGAATGGACAGATAAGTAACGAGTGGCAAGGTGGATCATTTATTGGATCAGAATGAGTGGCTCTAGAGCGAGTCTGTATCTGGAGCCGGGGCAGTGTCATGGGTGGGAAGGCCTGAATTTTTATGCCCTGGTTTGCAAATCTGTTCGCCCGTAGCTGAAAAAATTCTAGGCATGGATCTTTTTTAGAAACCTCGATTTGACAGCATGTCATTGCTTGAAATTGGTAGAAAAAATCTTTCATCAGGTAGTTGGATACCAAATCTGATCTACCCCACCACCTCTAACTTCAGGAAGTCAGATGATGTAAATTGGATGCCTCTAGAGCGAGGTACTACTTTGTTTGAGCTACTTTCAAGTTTCATTGACTCTACGAACGATCCATAAGTACATAATCTAAATAAATTTTAAAAACGGGTAATTCATACTCATGTGAAGTTAGAACTACAGTTTGTCCAGACGCTCTACTTTGTCCCATAACGTCGTACATACTCCGTCGAGATACAGGATCTACTCCAGTAGTAGGTTCATCCAAAAATACCACTTTAGGATTTCCTATCAATGCCATCGCAGAACATAATTTACGTTTATTTCCTCCACTGTATGTACCACATTTACGATCTTTATATTCGTCCAAACCTGGTAATGAAATGAATGCGAAAATATTAAAAATTGATACCTACAGTGTAATTTCTTTCAACACTTGACGTACCCACAACAGATATCCATTTATCGACTAATTCGTTTTTATTTTCAAGTGGAACCCCTTTTATAGACGCGATTATCTTCAACATTTCTGCACCAGTCAACTGCTCAATAATGCAATTGGTTTGTGAACAATATCCAGCGGCAGAGAGGTACTGCGAAGCGTAATTCCAATTAGTGTTCTTGCATTTGACTATGATAGGATATACCTTAGCATATGAGAAGGTTGGACTAAAAATGCTGGAGGTGGAGATCTTTTAAAAAATTCTTATTTTTGGGAATCTTACACTGCAGTCTCCATGTTTTATTGGATAACATTTTTTTCATGGTATTCTTCGATATTTTGCCTACTCCAGGGTAGAATCCCTAAATATGCAAAGCATACGTAGATAATAAAACCAACCTGTTGCTTATTTTCACTCAATTTAATACCGTTGACATATGCATCACCCAGTGTAGGTATAATTTCTGCTGTTAACATCTTGAACGTGGTCGTTTTACCGGCTCCATTTACTCCTAGGAGACCAAAACACGTCCCACGTTCCACCACAAAACTTAGATCACTAACGGCTGTGAAGACACGAGGTGTGAGGTAATTTTTACGCAGCCTGTCAACCAACAGAGTGACTTTTTGGCCTTCTTTTTGTCCTGAAAACAGAAATTTGTGGCGTACAAATTTTTAGGATAAGAATGACCCACGCCATCAAGATGTAGTTATACACATCAAAATCTTCTCAATATAAACTAGAATAGCAATTTGTAATTCAAAATAAAGCTTAAGGTATCTATCGTAATCCATAATATCTTGAAACAAGGATAGTTGACTTCTTAAGAAAAAATAATAGGCATCTAAAATAAGCAAATGAAAAAACTGTAACTTTTCACGTACTTGCTACGGAGTTCTTGATTTGTTGAACTCTTTCATGTTCTCTTTGCACATCATCATCGCCCTTATGCCTGCTACTGGATTTGTATGACAACCCGGATATCTGTTGTTCAAGCAAATTGTACAGCCGTCCAAAGCTTCCCGAATGAATCAAAAATAGTATAAGCGAATACATCGGGATTTGAAGTATAAGTAATAAGATTTGTGTCAGCAAGCCCTCAACCTCTATAGAACCGGATTCATTTTTATGGGATGTAAAATACCAGTTCGATTGTTTTTTCAATTGTGCTAACATAAATAAAAATATTATGTTTTAATCATAAACTAAAGTAATAGTAGATACCATAATCTGTTTCATACATTTGTAACAGTACCTAAGAAATACCGATTAACTTCAGCTCTTAACCATATTCCAAGAAGATTGCCTTGAAAAATGACTTCGTTAACAAAAATATTCACGCAGAAAATATATGACGATGAAAGGGCATTTCCTTAAATAAGATAGGTACAATTTCGCTGTTTAATTGTAGAAAAAAAATGAAGCGGTTTTGTAGGAAATTTTGTGTCTTTTAACTTTTATTTGAACTCTTTTTCGATTAAGGACATAGCTGAAAAATGATAAGCCTATAGAAAATGGGGATTCGCAGGTGTCCACGAATGAGACGCATCTGAAGAATGGAGGGGTAGGATTTGGAGGGTTTGAAGTTGAGTGAATGGAAGGCCGTGGCGAATTTGCAGTTCTGTCCTGTAGTAGCACGTTCCACCCTGAGAACGAAATTTTCCCATTTACTGCAATATATGGATCGGATAAAAGAAGAATGTCAGTACGGTTTGCAGTAGCTTTGGCATGAAGGAGTGCCATACAACCTCTATCATGGTTGCATTTAAACTGAAACACTCGAAGACTATTCATCATCACTGTTGGTTACAATCACAGATCCTCCCTCTGCGTTAGATTCATTTTCGCTTGTTTGGTTTGATGAGTGATATCGGTACGCGTTGTGGACTTTATTATGGAGACTTGTGACAGACGGGCAACGCGGGTCTTTAAAAGGGTAGTCTGTATGACGCAACCTATGTTTTGGTAAGCCAGCAGCAATGATGGAGGCATTGTATGTTTTACAATCAATGCACGGATCTCTTTGGGCTGGTTTGACGATTGGTGGAAGTTCAGGTTTGGTACAGTCCTTCACTGGGTGACTAAGCAGGTGTGTGGTGTGTCATAATTCGCATACATACAGTCTCCTCCAAAATTGTAACCTATTCGCGAAAAAGGGGTGGCAATTTTCATTTTTTTACCCAGTATATTTTAAGGCGTGTTTCGCATCACTCGTAAAAAAAATCCTAAAATGTATGTTGGCCTGCTCAGAAACAACAAGAAACCAGAAGAAAAGTGCACGAGGCTGCTCAGAAACAAGAAACCAGCAGGCAGAAAAAAAAGTGCATGAGGCCATGTGGGAGATACCTACAACGCAATGTTCTAGAACCTACAAAGATGCGGGCAGTTTGAGCTCTTTGTTTATTTTTATTGACTTTGTATCTAATTGCCTACTAGTTTATTTAGATAAAAATTTAAGAAATTTAATCTTACCTTCACAAACCTCTTTGTAGTGACCAACACAAAACAAGCATTGCTTATTTATATAAAAATTCACCATCCAGTTTAAAAACGCCAAGTAAAAAGTAAAACTTGGTATGATAAATGTAAACACCCACACAGTATTTAGAATAACTTGCCACACGATTCCTACATTTCCACCGCTCATCTGAATAAAAATGTAGATCACTTTATAGATAAGCATGAAATTCGCGCCTAAGAAACCAATAAATTGTTAGGTGGATGACCAATACTCCAGC
This sequence comes from Pseudococcus longispinus, assembly GCA_900064475.1. Taxonomy (NCBI): domain Eukaryota; kingdom Metazoa; phylum Arthropoda; class Insecta; order Hemiptera; family Pseudococcidae; genus Pseudococcus; species Pseudococcus longispinus. Next base: position 14,204 of record FIZU01045872.1, read on the forward strand.
TGAATTCGTGTACAAGTTACAAACGACCTACTACTCACTCATCACATTTGCCACGTTGAAAAACTTGCTCGATGAATCCTGGGAAGGTACCAGAGAAGTCAACGTGTAAATCATAAGCAATCCACCAATTCCATATAGTATTAATAACAGTAGCAATATATCTGCAATTAAACGTGATATTCGGTGTAAATAACAAAAAGTCTTTCGTGGTAGATGTGCTTGAGAGGGTACGAACAGAACTCTTCTAGAAATCCGATGAACAGCGCATAACCATTTACAATTTTGAACAATGTGAGTCTTACGATTATAATGATCATGAAAAATGTATAATCAAATAAAAAAGTGCCCAACCAATAAATGGCAGGAGACAGGCGAGACATCATTTGTATATGATAAAAGCCATTCGTGTGTTCCATTGATACGAACCACGAAAAATATATCATAAAGTCACTAGTGAGAATTCCCAACACCGTGTACCATATGATCCCATGACTGAATGTTTGACTAGCTTTGTAACATTGAAACTGAAAATGAAAGATATCAATGTTGAAAATACTTACCTAATAATGGATTATAATGTAAATAATCCAAGGCAAGTATAAAAAAAAGAAAAAAAGACAGCAATAGTGTTTTTAGGTAAAGACTTACTCCACCTATTGTATGGTTTTTAAAAGCCACCGGATGACCAGTTGTTTCAATCGAGTACTTATCGGTACCAGTCATTGCCCTAAGTAGTACATTTGTATACGTGTCAATGGTAATTGGTAAACTGGATGGCAGCAAATTTGAGCTCATAAGTTTTGAAACAGTCCCATTCACCTGAATTGCTGATACGAAATGTGATGCAAATGATTGATAATTGGTGCTGGCATAAGAAATTAATTCTGTACAAAGCACGAAAAAGAAAATTATTCATGGGAAGATATTTTACATAGTTCACCAATATAAACAGTTCTGAATCTAAACATATGGCTGTGTATAATTTCAAAGAACTAACTTTTTGTCATGTCGGATCCATCACCGTTTACAAGATCCCCCTTTTTTTCTTTTACAAATCCTTCAATATGTTTTTGTAAACTGTTAAAGGGAGTCATTTCTTGATATAGCACTTGACCTTCAGGATAAAGGGACAATGATAAGTCAATAGGATCGCTAGGGAACATATCCGGATTTTCTATTCCTTCCATCATGTACAACACATATAATATGAGTAGAGTTGATAAGATTATCTGTGAGGAAGCACATAAAATTAAGTCAAATTAGGCAAAGTAGGTAACTTTGGACTCTTACTGAGCTAATCATGGAAGAACCAAATTTTTAAATTTATATCTGTAAATTCTATTCCTCAACTTCTTTTTTCTTTTAGGGTTGTGTAAAATTTATGGTAGGTGGGCTTACTTACCTTTGTAAATACATTTGCTCGATCCCGCAAAGTATACAAAAACTTTTTTTTCAGCATTGCCCAAATTTGTTGACTAAATAACGGAAAACCGACGATTTTGCTATAATTCGCTAGTGAAAAATAAATCAGTTAGGAAGTTAGCATAAGTATATGGAATGTAGATAATCATTTTTAATCGTGAATTAGTCCTTACCATCGCTTGGAAGCATTGCCGGAGATTTCGGATCATAAACAATGGCACCTCCGGTTCTGTAAATTTATTCATCCATAGACATGGAAAAGCGTTACTGAATTACACAAGAATTTACTGTATAAGTAGGTATATCAAAAATGGCCAAATTTTTCCACGGTTGTAATATTGATGTATTAATATTCAACTTTGTGTAGAAATATGAGTATGAAGATTCCAAAAATTCACTATTTGGGGTGACAAAAAAATGTCGCGTTTGATTGTTTCAACATAACCTAAGTTTAGGGCAAGTTGAAACAAACTGTTTTTGACGAATTACCTACAGTTTCTGGAGGAGCTAGAAAATCGATTTTGGTAAGTCCTAGTAATACTAATTTAAGGTCTTAGAATTCAAATATGCAATTAGTTTCAAGCACTGTTGCTAACTTGATGAGATAACATTTCACAATTCACCAATTATCTATCTACATAGGTGTTTGGGAAGCTGTAATTCTAAAAACTAAGAAATGGAAAGGTTAATCTTGTCAAATTGATAACAGTGCTCGAAAAAATTGCAAATTTGAATTCTGTGGCCCCGAATTAGTAGCATTAGTCGTCAAAACCAATTGACATGGATCTGTCCTATGACTGGGGGGTCAGGAAAATGTTTGTGTTATGGTTTGGTTAGCCTAAATGACTTTTTGGACTTGGAAAATTTCAGGGATAACCATGAAATTTTGCTACCCTTAATGTCGAAAAACTAAAACACTTCACTTAAAATCACCCAAGTACTCACTTTAAAAAAACCTGATCCATGGTAGTGGCTGTAACTCCCACACTTTCAATGTCTAATTGTGGCATTGACGATTCCAAAGATCGAAATAGCGCAGGATAACGAGGAACTTCAGTTAATGGTAACTTATACACAATTTCTTGGGCTGCATCAGAAACCACTAGGGCACTTGGCACTGATTGTTGTACCAGCTGGGTTATAGCTTTTGAATCGCCGCTTTTTGAGACTCTCAGTTCGTAGCCACTATCTGAAATATGAATGCTCTTTCATCAAGAAAAATTCATGCAAAATTATTACATTAAAGCAATAAATTACCGTAAGCTTTCTTTAGAAACATTGATGTGCCGTGACAAACAATAATACCGTGATTCATGATTGCTATACGATCCCCTAAGACATCCGCTTCTGACATATAATGCGTCGTAAGAATCATCGAACGTGTCCCCCTCAACGTCTATGATGAAATTGAAGTGAAAATGTGTTACCTATCATTTTATCATTCGGATGTAAGAAGTGAACTGTAATGTTACATGACGACTAACCAGTAATATACTCCATAATGATCTTCTTGATTCTGCATCCATTCCAGATGTTGGTTCATCCAGTATAAGAATCTAGGGAAAAATCAGTCTGATTTTGTACTTTGAACTTCTATTTACAAAAGTGCCTATACTTGAGTTATGCTTACTTTAACTTTTCCCATCATTGCCATGCTTAAACATAATTTTCGTTTCATTCCTCCAGATAAGTCCTTGACTTGGGCATTCATCCTTGCATCCATACCTATCATGTGTAAATAATCACCTGCTTCTAAAGCGGCCTCGTGTAGTGAAAGGCCTTTCAACTGATTAAAAGCAAATATTGTTTACAAACGTTTGAAATAACTATTTGAGGCTTACCTAGACGTACCCACCTGTCCAAAGAACAATAAATGATTCATGACGGATAAATAAGGAAACGTACGATTTTCCTGGGGACAAAATCCAACTTGCGATCTGAACTCTTCCATGTTTTCAATTATATTATTATCTTCGTAATATATAGCTCCTGAACTAGGGGCAATTAGTCCTGAAATGAAGCAAGTAGCATCCATAGTTACAACGTACTATCAATTCGTTTTTCATCCTTTCAAATCTTACTCCCATTCTGTAACCCACCTGTTATCATGGACATTGTGACTGTTTTTCCAGCTCCATTATGTCCCAGTAGAACGGTTATTTCGCCATTATAAGTATTCAAATTCACACCCTTGACGGCGTGAAATGATTTGAAATATTTCTGCAAGTCAACTATACGTAACACTGCTTTCAAATTGGCTGGAGGTGCTTCAAAAAATCTAGGATCTGTATTGTTCTCTTGACTATCAGAGGAAATTCCAAGATCCTCGTGTTTCGAAAGAAATTCCTAGGTAAAAAATTAATTACCGATTATTTATAGAAATTAAGAGGCATCTGAAATACAGGTTGGAAATTATTCAAAGAAAGCTACAGAAAAAGTTCAGCAAATTTTCTGTAGAAAGGAGAAGCTTTAAAGATGGTGGGAGAGGGGGCCACAAAAAATTCAACTTAAAAAAAATCATCGAAACTAGTATAGCCCTAAGACTTTCGACAATTGAAAATTTTTCAGCTGACTTGAAAATAATTACGTTTGAAATTACCTCGACGAAGAAAAATGGCGATTTTCGAATTCCAAATTTGCCCGGGTTAATATTAGCAATATAATACGCCAGTAACATATACATCCAAATATTGAGAAACAGCATACAAAATATAAAAAATAATGGCGAATCGGAAAATATAAACGCTGTCCAACTGTATGGAATATCTGAAATTTGGTGAATAAAATTTAGTGCCTTGACGAAATATTAGAATTAGTTGACAATGATATGATCTAAAAATGAAAATAAATTAACCAACCAGTACTCTCAATATCAAATATTGTTTTTGCTCCCATGTAGCAGTTGCTTAAAGGGTATAAATACTTTATGAATGGAGCGTAGTGATCGAAAATATAATCATAAAATTTCACTATGATTCCAACCATACAACTCAGCACATATATCATCGTCGCAACTGTATCTGTAAAACATTTATGACAAGATGAATTTAATTAAATGTTACTTTTCTTCAACTGGTGACAGATAGATTGATCATTTTTACTTTGTTCAAAAATCGATGCAATTAAAAAACAGAATGTAATGTGGGCCATTGAAAACAAAATAACAAGTCCCCAAACAATCGTTAATGGAACATAATTGAATATGCTGGAGACCACAACATAAACCAGAAGAGTGATAGTAATAAAAGTGACAGGAAAAGCGTATAAAAACCAGCATAACCATATCATCCATTCCTTTACCCCTGTCATTTTTATCAATTCCTGTCAGTGCACAAAAATTTAAGCAATTAACAGGTGTTGAATACCTTCAATTTGAGAATTTTCGAATTCATAAACAATGTTTTCTAAAATTAAGGGCGAACTTTAAAATTACAATATGATTAATTGAAATTGCAAACTTTCTGGTCCATAGCTTTGTTTTGAGGCTCATATGAAACAAAATCTTTAAAAAACATAGTTTCAAGAAAAAATGAGTTTAATGTTTTTAAATATAGGATTTCTGAAATAAAATTTATAAAACAAAAAAGAAAAAATTGAAAATAGTTGATTCGTTTTAATTCATTTCTATAAAAAAGTTGACCCTTTTTGGTTCTTTGATCAGTAGGTGCCAGTGTTTAGCGGTCTGAGCGTGAGTTGAAACTGTTTTCAGGGGTTCCAAAAACTGTCACATGAAAGTACAGGAATCGTAGTGTGCAAAAATGTGAAAAACAATATTGATATTTTTGAGTTTTTTTCGAAAAGTTCTTTTCGTCAAAGTTTACCCTCTTTATATCAAATGACACAAATTGTATTTCATTAATACTAAAAAAATATGATTTTTTCACCTCCCACTCCCCATCATTCGTCCGGGTAACACTTTGTTGAAATAAATTTTGAATTTCGTTTTGAGGAGGGGGGGAATGTTTCCATTTTATGACCAATTTGATATATCAGATTTGGAGATATTTAGCACCGTACAATCAATTTTGCGACAAACATTAACATATTGACAACTTTTTTAATTTTTTCAACTTTTTAAATTTTCATATGTTTTTCGTATTCATTTGCATTGTGAAAAAAAGTCTGAAAAATTATCAATCATTTTCACGAATTATTCAAGAAGCTTACTTTTTGCAATTCTAAACCTCTCTAAAAGGATATCATCCCCTCAAAGACGGTTTTAGGGTAGGATTGATGGAATAATCACCCCCCCCCCCCCCCCCCCAAATG
>FIZU01045888.1:0-12365 GCA_900064475.1 Pseudococcus longispinus
TCGCAGTGATCGCTCATATACCAATTTTGTAGAAAAAGAATTGTCCACAAAAAACGACCTAGTTAAAATCAACCTAACCAAAAAAATAGATTAAAACATGCTACAATTCATCAAAACTAGATCAACACATCATCCAACATCCACTCATGTCACGACCCAACACCACTTTCAAATTACACCATCTCCAGCGATCCTTTTTTTGTCTCGAGCTGATCAAGCACGTGCCATTAAATAACCTCAAAGTCAACACGTCTAATCCAACTTCGCCATTCTCGATGCTACACAGAAACAAATTTATCAATTCGAAAACACCCTTAATAAAATATTTCGACCACGTCAAACATTCATACGAAAATCTAATAAAACGTAATGAAAAATTCCACAGCACGGCGCAAATGTCTCAAAATAAAACCTTTCTTTTTTTCTAGCATCTTTTTTTTTTTTTTTTTTTGTCAAAATATCACAAATTGATGGACGAGAAAAATAACCACGTTTCGTGATCTCCGACTCAAACCTTATACTCGTACGTATACGCGGTTACTTCTCGTATTTTCTATACAACTACCTATCTTATACAACAAAATAACGTATAAATTTAATAAAATGCCGACATTTCGGATTAAGCTGACAAGAAAAATACCTCGCCATTATGGAACACAGCAGATTAAATTTTTCCACATATTAAAGTATTTCACCGAGTCAAAATAACAACAGTAATATTGTACGTATAACTTAGCCTCACGCATACGACGACGTTGTCACAACACAATGACATTCATTTTTAGCATTTTTTTTCACGTACTACGTTGCTTAACAAATACTCGATTTTAGAATTAAATTACCTTGTACGAAGGCGATGGCGCGATGAAATTTACATTCGTGGAAATTAAATGCAAATAGGGGTTCGCCATTTTGGTCGATTAAAATATTAAATTTAATCAAAATTGGTGGCAATTTTTCAAAGCCGATGATATATGTCGTGAAAGCAAACACTACACCGAGCTGGTATTATCGACCTCTCATCGTGCATCGTCTCGTTTCGAATTGGAAAATTCAAAAACCTTCGACGTACTCGGCTACAACAAGTGTATTGTTCGAGTGGCAAAAAATCCTCTCTACGTAGACGCTTCGCCGAATATAATTTAATATTCGTATGTATGATTTTGATAACAGTGGTGCTGCTTTTTCTATATGGACATGGGCAAAACAATGCCATGCAACTGTACCATCAACCCTTCGTATGTATAAATTTTAAAAGAAATATGTGTTTTTGACTATACGCGTTCTATACGTACCTACCTAACGTTAGAAACACCGTGTATCTATGTAGATGTACATTATCGTGCAAAATTTATGTAGCGTAAGTAAATTTTTAGATTTATTAACTACTATATAGTTTGCTAGCTTGTATATATGGTTACATACGAGATACATAAACGTGTAAGGCAAGGCGTGAACGAGATAAAATTTCTATATAATCATCACCCCCATGCTACCATACTTTTTACCCAGGCACCATGCTACTGGTAGGTTGTCAATGTAGAACAAAAATCAGGCCCAACGTTGTATTAATCACTCGCGCGGGAATATTTATTATGCGATGGTAAAGTTCTAGACTAAACTTGCTTTTCAACTTGTAATTGGAACCTGTAACGTTTACAAAAGCAACAAGGAAAACCATAAGGTAGCAAGTTTCATATAATTTCCCTAACAAAATTCAACGATTTGTTAATTTAAACTGTTTGTCGCGCGGTTTAATAATTTGTTTTGAAATTCGCTCCTCCGACGCTCTTGCTGGTTAATTTTTGTTTCGACAGCTATACTAAGTATACTGTTTCATGTCACGTTCGAGGCTTTTTTTTGTATCAACTGCCTCGTCGCAGTCGTGTAATTTGTAACGTTGAGTTGCGTCGAAAATGATGAAGTAGGCAGTTGAAATGTAGGTGAGGTGCTTGATTTCGTCGTTAGGTATTATTTTAATTTCGTAAATCCGGAGTAATGAGGTCATACCTCAAATAATTATGTTTTTCTTAGAAATAATTTTTTGGATTCTGCTTACCTTCCTCAATCACCCCGTGATGATATTTTTTCAAAATTTCAACTTTTTCGTCAAAAAACTGTTCCAACTCAAACTCGAGAGATGTTGACAATAATTGGCAATAAATCACAGAAAAAAACATAAAATCGACTCTTATCGCGAGTAAAATAATTACCTCAACACCTAGCCCAAAACACGACTCAAGGAGGAGGGGGAAAATTTTTACCTTTTTGACCACCCGAATCCGTTTTTGATGTTATTTCATCAAAAAACCCAAAAATGAGCCCAAGGAAAGGAATTTTGAAAAATTTTGAATTGAAAATTGACAGCTGTGTATTTTTTTACCCCTATGGAATTCATTTCTGAGGTAACTCAAGGTCAAACCACGGAAGGAGTACTAGTTAGGTGAAGGATGAGGAGGAGGACCAAAATGATGTTATTGAATGCAAAAAAAAAGAGGAGTGATGGTAGAAATCAATCCAGATATGGATTTCAGAGGCTGAAAAACATACGCTTGCTTCATGACAACGTAATTAGAAATTTTTCAAAATTTTGAGCTGAGCCTCCCCCACCCTTCAGAGTTGCTTTCGATTTTTCTTAGTAAAATGACATTAGAAATGTGGCAGAGAAGTTGAAAAAATTAAAAAAATATACCTACATGTTGATACTTCACTCAAGCATCAAAAAAATTTTGATCTTGGTACATCCCCTTCTAGGGTGTCCGTTATTTAAAAAAATTTTGAAATTGGAGAAGTGAACCAAACTAATCTCAGAATTTTTTCAAATTTTTTGAACAAAATTAAACCGTCGCCCGTGAGCCTCAAACTTTAACATGGCGTTTACATAAGGATTTTACGATGAACACTTTATTTTTGAAAAACACCATTTTAAAATTGACTGTCGTATCGAAATTGAATATATTAAAAGTAGATAAAATTCCAAACATTTTTGCGCAAAAAAATTATTTCTAAGTTGAAAATTGAATTTTTTGCAGGAGTTCGAAGAATATGGAATTTTTAAAATGATTTGATTTATTTTTTCTAAAGGTGGAATGTTCTTTTTTTCAACATTTTTCATTTTTTTCACTTTTTTTATCCACACATCAAAATTAAATTTTTGGCAGGGGTTCGAAAAATCTGGAATTTTCCAAAGTAATGTATTTTCCAAAATTTGTTGACATTAATTTTTTTAATCATATTTTTCAAACTTTTTTGTTTAAAAAAATTCAAATTTAAATTTTATTTGACAGGGGTTCAAAAAATGTGGAATTTTTTAAGGTAAAGCATTTTCCAAAATTTGTTAACAGTAATTTTTTTTAATTATTTCTTTTCACATTATCTTGTTAAAAAAAGTTGAATTGAAAATTGATTTTGGAAAGGGTACGAAAAATACGGAATTTTCTAAGTTGATTTTGTTCTTTGCTGCGTCCAAAAACATCGAAGAATTATTTGTCTTGATTGTTCGAAAATGGTGTTGAAAAATGAGTATTAAAATTTTGAATTACTTTGAAGAAGTATTAAAAAATTAACTGTCGACAAATTTTTAAAATTCAACTTGAAAAATTCCGTATTTTTCGTACCCTTTCCAAAATCAATTTTCAATTTGAATTTTTTTTAACAAGAAAGTGTGAAAAAAATGCTTATGTCAAACTTTGAGGCTCGTGGGCGCCGGTTTAATTTTGTTCAAAATTTTGAAAAATTCTGAAATTAGTTTTGGCTGATAGAGAAGAGATCTAGGGGGTTCCCTCCCTCAATTTCAAGTTTTTTTAAAATAACGGAAACCCCACCTCCCTCCTTCTCCCCATATTGTCAATACACCTCGGGGTCATTTCAGAGGTTAAAAATCATACCTGCAATTAACATCCAAATAAAAATTTTCCAAAATTTTGAGTCGAGCATCACCCTTCACTTCCTCAAGCTACCTCTTAGTTTTTTGGTGAAATAACGTCAGAAATGGACTCGAGAAATCTATATTTTGATACCTCACTCGATAGCATAAAAAAAATTGAATTAATCTTATGTTGACGAGGAACGGAGGTAGTCCAGCTAAATCAAGATTGGTTACTTCCATTTTCATACTACTCAAGAATCAAACTTTGAAAAAATCCAAATTTTTCCAAGTTCAACAGTCTACTGACCTTTTATAAAATTTTTCAGAATCAAAAAAGTAAGAATTTCTGACATTTTCCAAGTCCAAAAAAATCGTTTTAAAGCAAGAAGTTTTCAAGTCCAGAAAATCTGAAATATCCTGACAAAATGTCTGAAAATCAGCGTGATCTCTGAAATTTTCCAAATCCAAAAAAATCAGTGAAAATCTGAAAATTTTTCCAAGTCCAAAAAAGTCTAACAAAACGTCTAAAAGTCAGGGCGACGAAATTTTGTTTCTTTTTTTGCAAGTTTGATCATCGCAAAATCGTATCCTAAGCTAAAAATTCCTTCCCAAAATGAAAATGAAAATTCCAGATCATATTTTTGAACTCTTCAAAATCCTCAAAAAACAACGAACCCTTCAAAAAACACGTTTTGTTCGATATCGACTAGAAAAGTACTTACCAGAAGGAATTCAGACTCGATGAATTCTACGACTTCTTCAGTTCGTACGAGTAATTTTACCATTGATGCAAGCTGACCCCTTTGCTCCCCTTTAGATCCATTTCTCTCAAATCCCTTCAAGTTTCTGGAAAAGTAGAGTGCAATTTTTGAAAAATTTTCAACACTGAATTCAATTCTTTATACTTTCTGCAGAAAATTTACGAAACCCCCATTTAAAAAAATCATACAATATAAAACGTCGACAAAACATAAAACTGCAGATAAACTGCGAATAAATGCTTGGCCCGTTATTTTTCCGGCAAATAAAAATACACTAAAAGGTATAAGGTATAATAGTCTTGATGGCATATAACCCCAAAATATACGTACATAAAACACGTATATCATCCTAAAGCTCCATTAGATTAGCTGACAAAAACACACTAAAAATCGCCAACAAATTGGAATACAGCAGCCGCACACATTTGTACGTAGAAAATTTTAAAATTAAATTATCTATTATATAAAAGACGCAACCCTTTTTTATAAAAAGCGAAAAGCATCGGATCGCTTCGCGTAGTATACCAAATAGCATTTTATATTCTTGCTTGAAAAGCAACTCTCTTGCATTGAAATTGTATAGAGAAAACGTAATTCGGTGATATTGTCGTTTTACAGTATTGTCTCACGGGAGGTTTTCCCTAGCAAAGCAGCAAAACTTTACGTATCTATAGTTCACCAGTAATGAATACCCTAAGGGAAGAGAATTAGCTGACCACCAAACTCGTATATCTTTGAGCAGGCAGACCACGCCTTCGTAAAAGCTACGTAATGCCTTACATACCACCTTTCTATGTAACTTTATATAGTGGCGATGTTTATTATGTACGTACGAATTCACCAGCAGCACATAGTCGTACGAAGATAACGAAATATTTGGTAATTTTAGAATTGCATTTTTATATAATAAATTAAATTTTACCATTGCAATGATATCTAAACTCGATGTCGTATGATTTATTGAGAAAATACCTACTCGAGGAAAGCTGCGAATACAAATGGTAGAGTAAATTTTGCTTTGCGAAAATATAACTCAAGCTAATTCGTACATACTTATATCGTAGGTAGTATAAAAATGTCGAAACGAAATTCATTTTTTTTTACCCCTTTTCATATACCTACGAGTACGAGTAGTATACGTACTTATACTCTCGTATACTACATAACGACGTTAAAACGTAAATTCGAAACGAAGTCTTGAGAAGCTTAAGTGCAGACTCTGCTTTCAAAATAATCTTTAAACTACGCCAGGTTACTTCGTAAAATATCCATACGTAACTCAACTTTAATATAAATTTTACGCTAAAGTTTTCAAAGTAGTTTGATAATCCGCTTAAACGAATACATTTTCCATTTTTGATGGAAAAGAGAATTTAAAATTGTTAATACGCTCGAGCGTTATGATTGAAAATCATCGATGTTTTTTAAACACATTATCATCTTATACAGGCAACTTGTTCCGCGTATTCGTCGAATACATGCCTTCACCCCCCTTCACTCCGGCGTCTGTGCGCCGCGGTAAAATGGATTAGGAAATTATTAAGCGAAATTTTCGCCAATTTTATGCAACAAATGATCCATAATATACTTACGAAACAGATTATAAATGAATTTCCATTTGTATTGCGGATTAAGAGATTCTTCTGCTTTTATTGTCCTGGTATAGTATAAGTGTAGACTACGATTGTTCGTTGTAGTATTTTCTATCGTACGTATTTTCCTCCGTTTTGATTCCATTGTTGGGATGTCGGATTGTATTACAATTTACATATGGGTTTGATTGCTGCCAAATGTAATTCGTGGTCAATTTATCATTAAAAAAAAAAATAATAAAAAAAAAAAATGGTTATCGTAAAACGAACACGAAAGTATACAGATTCGAAAAGTTTAGATGTTGTCAAGCTTTCAATGAATAAGTAACAATGTGGCATAATTTTATGCAAAATTATATTTTTCAGCACATTTTCTAAGTCCAAAAAGTCTAAAGCGTTTGTTTGACAAAATGTCTAAAAGTCAGCATTATCTCTGAAATTTTACAAGTCCAAAAATTCAGTGAAAATCTGAAAATTTTTCCAAGTCCAAAAAAGTTGAAGAAAATGTCCAAAAGTCAGCGTGATGGAACGTAAAAAAATATGAAATTAGCTTGAAATTACCCTGAAAATTATTTTGAAATTTCCCGCCATTTTCATACTATCCATGAAACTATAAAACATAGGATATGCTTTTGCTCATTGAATTTTTCAAGTTCATAAAGTCATTTGAATTCTGAAAAATTTTCCAAGTCCAAAAAAATCAAACAAAATATCTAAAAGACAGCGTAACGGATTTTCAAAATTTCAAAAGTCCCTGAAAATGTTGCAAATGTTGTGAAAAAGTCGTAAAAATTGTCTAAAATGTTGCAAAAGTTGTGAAAAATTTTATAAAAATCATTGAAAATGTTGAAAAATTTATGCAAAAGTCGTGAAAATGCATAAAGCGAAGTATAGACGTTCAAAATTTCATAAAAGTCACTGAAAACATAGCAAAAGTTGTGAAAAATTCGTGAAAATTGTCTAAAATTTTTCAATAAAAATCATTGAAAATGTTTTTTAGAGTTATCTTCGTGAAAATGCATAAAACGGAGTATAGACGTTCAAAATTTCATAAAACTCACTGAAAACATGGCAAAAGCTGTGAAAAAGTCGTGAAAAATGCTTGAAACGGTGTAAAAATTGTGAAATATTTAATAAAAATCATTGAAAATGTTGAAAAATTTGTGACATGATTTTACACATTTTCACGACTTTTCCACAAATTTTTCTACATTTTCAAGAATTTTCAAGAAGTTTTTCAAAACTTTTACAGCATTTCAGACACTTTTACGACTTTTTCACAACTTTTATACTATTTTCATTGACCTTTATGAAATTTTGAACATTTATACACCATTTTACTCATTTTTCACGAAATTTTTACAATATTTTCAATGATTTTTATAAAATTTTTCAGAATTTTTGCACTGTTTCAAGCATTTTTCAAGACTTTTGCAGTGTTTTCAGTGACTTTTATTGAATTTTTTACAAATTTCGCAACCTTTTCAGTGACTTTCATGAGATTTTGAATGTTTATTCTTCATTTTACACATTTTTCACAACTTTTCCACAAATGCACCATTTTCAATGATTTTTATTTGAACATCTGAACACAGATTTGCTCATTTTTCACGACTTTTTCACAAATTTTTCAACATTTTTAATGATTTTTATGAAATTTTTTACAACTTTTACAACTTTTTGGACAATTTTTACGACTTTTACGCAACTTTTCAGTACATTTTACGAAATTTTGATCCAAGTTTCATGAAAAATGTTCAAAAATGTGTGGAGAACTCCTGAAAAATGTTTTAAAGGTCGTATAAATGTTCGAAGTTTCATAAAAATTATTGAATTTTGTAATGGAATTTTTTGGAAAATTTTCAAAATCCAATTCCATGCACAAAAAGTCAATAAAAATCTGAAAAATTTTCCAAATTCAAAAAAGTCTAACAAAATATTTAAAAGTCAGCGTTAGGTAAAAAGCTTTCTGACAAAATGTCTGATTTGAACTTTCTTGAAATTTTTTAATCACATAAAGTTGAAATTTTCCAAGTCCAAAAATTCATTTGAGCTTTTAAAAATTTTCTGTTTAAAATTGTCTGACAAAATGTTAGAAAATAAATGCAATACATATCTGAAATTTTCCAAACCCAAGAAGTCTTCCTGACAAAATATCTAAAAATTACTCTGAATTCTAAAATTTTTTGAGTTCAAAAAGTCTAAATTGTTTGTCTGAAAAAATGTCTGAAAGTCAGCATTATCTCTGAAAATTTTCAAGTTGAAAAAGTCAACGAAAATCTTAAAAATTTTCCAAGCTCAAAAATGTCTGACATAATGTCTAAAAGTCACCGTAACGAATTTTTTTTGTCCAAGTCCAAACAATTTTTTTTTAAATGTCTAAAAGTCAGCATTATCTCTAAAATTTTCCAAGTTCAAAAAGTCCATGGAAATCTAAAAATTTTTTTAAATCTAAAAAAATCTGATATAAGGTCACTCCATGTCAAGCCGGCCACATTTTGACCTTGGGTCTTCCGATTTTGCTCAAAATTTGAATACCAGTTCTCCCCTCCAAACCCTCAAAAATTTCTTTTTTCAAATTTAACAATTCATTTCAATATTTGAGGGCTCGGAGGGGGATTGGGGAAAACCGAATTGAAAAATTAAGTTGAAATTCGAATTCAGCGCTATCAAGAACCCAACATACCATATGTAACACGACTTGTTCGATTTTGTAATTTTTTCCCAAATTTTGGGGCTTGTGGGGGTTTGGCGAGGATCTTATCGAAAAATAAGGAAATATTCGAACTCAATGCTATAAAAAATATAACAAACCATATGTCATACCACTTTTTTGGTTTTGATGATTTTTTTTCAAATTTGAGTTCTTGCGGGGGGCTTGGGAAAGGTTCTATCAAAAAAGTAAGGCAATATTTGAATTCAGCGCTATCAAAAATGTAACAATCGATATGCTACATGTTTTTTTGTTTTTTTTTTATTAATTTAAACCAAAATTTTGGGGCACAGTACCCCCAGAAGCTCTGAGATCCCACTTTGAAAAATCATCATTTCAATGTAGTATAAAAATATCTCTTCGCAAGAATTTTCGTAGATTTTTAAATTATAGCTTCTGGATTTCGTGAGCTTTTGAAAGTTGAGCTTATTTCAAAAAAGTTCAACTTTCAATTATTGAAACTTTCATGAATGATTTTAAGTCTACTTTGGATGTTCTTTCAAATCTCGTTTACTAATTTTCGCTATCTAGCACCAATCCTGAGATACGCTTCACCAAAGTTGGGTATTGAAACAAGAAATTTTCAAAGTGGAAAAACAAAAAAGCCCCTCCCCCCCCAAAAAAAAAGCCTTCCCAGTGGGCATGGAATGACTCATAATGTCTAACAGTCAGCGTGACGAAATTTCGTCAGTTTTTCAGCGAGATTGCCCATAGCAAAACCATATCCACTGCTAAAAACCCAACCTAATAATTAATGAGATAATGACTTAACCAGATAATCATTCAAAAAAAGTTTTGGAGAGAAAAAAATGTGATTTGAATATATAAAATTGAAAAAAACATCCATTATTTTGTAAAAATAAGTAAGTTTATTGAAATTTTGAAAAAAAGCATCAAGAGCTCAAAATTTCAAATTTTTTGTATTTTGCAGTTTTGAACTTTTTATTGAAATTTTAAACTTTGAAATATTTTTCATCATTTATTGCCTTACAAAATGTGAAATTTTAATTTACATATCGAACATGGTAATAGCATAAATGAACCTTAAACCGACTCATCCATTAAAATCCATAATAATAAATACAAAAATCGGGATAATTAATCGAACAAACGAGGACTAATTTTCTCTCTGTAGACATTCGACAGACCCGTTAATAATTTTACTAATTAAACAACGCCATAGAAATTGACCCCTCCCTCAATCATCGCCGTACACAATAAACTACATAACGGATTAAAACATAAGGGAATAATATCCACCGACGTTTTCACACCCTCTAAAATATCAACACGTTCGCGCCGATGAATTATTATAAAAACCGAGCAAACACGATGCAAATCATACCTCATCCACGTTCGTTAGAGGTAATAATAAAATCAGCAGCTTTGGTTTGATAGATGACAAAGATTAATTCATTATTGATAAATAAACGAGTAACAAAAACCAAAACAAGGCTGTACGTAGGCCATTTTCTTGATTAGTTGCACGCTAATCAAACATGAAATACGATTACGCCACCCTGGATCGTGTTTTAAACAAAGTGTAAAATTCCAAACGCCATTTGCAAAACTAATAAGTGCCTTGTATTTTACACGAGGAAGGGTATTGTATGCCCGCAAATATATCTATGTAGCTGCATACCCGTTTAATCGATCGGATTAATATTCAATCGTATATCGAAAGCTTGTTTTGTACCAATTTTTATAAAGTTGATGGTAATTTTTTTGAAATTATGTGTGTGCCAAATAATGTTGAATTTCGTTTCGATTCGAATGAAAGTCTCGAAATTTTCATTTTAATTCTTTATTTGAAGAAATTGTTGATAAATTCCCAGACGACGATGCCATGGGAAAAGTTGGACTAACAATATGACATACTTACATAAAACCCAGCTCGAAAAATACTCGAAAAAGGGTACAAATAACCTTTCAAACGTTATAATTTATAACTTCACCGTACCCTACACCAATAATTCATAATCACATAAAATATACATTCCTTAATTAAGTCGACGAAATTATGAAAATTTCATAATACCAGCTTTTGTACTTGTTCACGTACGATAATTTGTTATCAGTCAATTTTACGCTACCTACGTCGAGTACCGTACACAAACGAAGGAAAGAACGCAGATGGTGAAGTACCTCGAAAGGGGGAGAAAAAAAAGGTCGACATTCTAAGCCACGATGAGTACCTAAGAAAACGTGAATGGTTTACGATATATGTAAAGTAAATTACAAATTAACGACGAAAAATACGCTAGACATGGTTTTACCACGACGATAAATGAGAAGAGCTTTCGTATGGCTCGTTTAATGGCTAATTGGAATTTTTATTCTGGATAAACGATTCGCATTACTGCACTTAGTCTCCGTGTGTGATCGTATAATTACCCTTACCGCGAGTCTCGTACAACAATGTGTTAATAAAGTTGCCTACTCGGTTTGCCGTAAATACCATGTACTCGTAATGGTAGAGATACAGAATCGGTGGCGTGGAATGGTCCATGTAATGGTTCTAATTTGGTTGTAATCTTGGATATGGAGCAGTCGAGTATCGAGATGGGGTTCGGTTTGGTTCGATTTTCAGATGAAGTGGGTTTGAAAATAAAAGTGTCGAGTGATTAATATTATTTTGAAATATTTGATCCTGCAGTTGAATTGCACTGAGAAGAAAATTTTTTGAATTTGAATATCGTATTTGTAATGGTATTTCATGGGTTGCTGGAATTTCGTGGTTTGAACTCCGCGGGAGGGGAGAGGATCATAATTGACTTGCAAAATATTGTTAATATAAAACTCGTTGAAATTTTATAATTTATTTATTTATTTTATTTATTTATTTATTTAAGCTTTATTACAGTTTTTTTTAGACATTACAATTGCTCATATATGGTACAGCCTAGTCGTGCCCGGTAATTCTGCAGACCCTAAAGTAGGGCAAATGCCTCTCCCAATGTTGCCCATTCTCTTCGGTCTTGCGCGATCCTATGGAACAGCTCGTTTTTAATAAGGTTTTTAAATCCATCCCTCCATCTCAATTTTTGTTTTCCTCTACTCCTTTTGCCAAAGTTTTGCAAAAAGTTGATTTGTTCGCCCATTTCTTATTCCCCATTCTTGCCAAATGTCCACCCCAGTTCCACTTTTTTTGTTTCGCTATCTAGAATCCGCTAAAAGAGTACCTAGATATGAAATTGTATATTATTTTATACCTTACGACTAAGGTACGGAGTTATAATAAAATGGAATTCAAGTTTTAAGTACTAAAGGGGAAAGTAGTACAATTAAAAGTATAGGTATTTAAAAAAAAGCAATCTTTCGTCAACTTAAGTACCTTATTTGAGGGTAAAGAAAAACTCTCTCCTTATTTGAAGCTTTTATTTGCGAAGCACTTTTCGAGAAGACAACCTCTCATCATCAGGCAAGAACAC
>FIZU01045896.1:0-14227 GCA_900064475.1 Pseudococcus longispinus
TAATGTTTAAAAGTCAATGGAAATCTAAAAAATTTTTCAAGTCCAAAAAAGTCTGGCATATTGTCTGAAAGTTAAAGTCTGACAAAATGTCTAAAAGTCAGCAGTATCTTTAAAAAATTTTCAAGTTCAAAAAGTCAGTTGATGTCGTTTTTTGCGGACACTAAATTTGGACAAAAAATTTGGACACTTTTTCAGGATTGACCCCAGCCATTAGACATTACTTTGACCAGGGAATTTTGGAACAATTTTATGTAACTTTTGAATAATCATAACGACTTTAGCATAGGATATGCCTTTGCGAAGACCAAACCTGCAAAAAACGACACGAAATTTCGTCAAGCTGACTTTTGGACATTTTCTCAGACTTTTTTGGACTTAGAAAAGATTTCTACTGACTTTTTGGACAAGAAAAGTTTCAAAGATCATGCTGATTTTCAGACATTTTGTCAGATGAACACTCTAAACTTTTTGGACTTGGAAAATTTTAGAGATAACACTGATTTTTGTCAAACTTTTTTGAACTTGAAAAATTTTAGAGATAATGCTGACTTTTATACATTTTGTTAGACAAACGCTTTAGACTTTTTTGACTTGGAAAATTTCAGAGATCACGCTGACTATTAGACATTTTGTCAGACTTTTTTGGACTTAAAAATTTCAGAAATTCTGACTTTTTCGATTTCGAAAATTTTTATTATGAGGTTAGTTGACTTTTGAATTTGGGGAGGGAGTTCAGGGACAAGGATTGCATCATTTTTTCAAAATAATTTTCTCACTCGACAGTTTTGCAATGAATTTACTTCAAATTTATTCAAGTAGGTATACCTGCTTAATTTTGATGATACATATTATTCATCAATGTTCACATTATTTTTCGAAAATATTATCACATTTCATATCAATCTAATTTTTTTTCAAATTGCTCAACATTTTTTATCTATTTTTTTAATACGTGGTATTATAAAATTTCAGTATTTTCATCGGCTTTTACAACTAAGAAAAGATGTGATCCCTATTTTGAGCCCTCATTCGAATTTTACTGCCCTTATACTCTGACTGAATAATTATAATTTCAACTTTCGAGTATGGTTGCTGTTTGTTTCACTCTTATTTGTAAGTACAATTAGTCAATTATACAGACACCTACATTAAAAGTACATAAACTTTTGACTCTGCCTTCATGGCAATTACATTTAAACCTCGTGTATAACTGGATGTATGCTATTCTCGTCTAGGCGTATATACGTACTGCGTAAAATACATATTTCGTATACGCGATTTATACATATATGTGTCGTATATATGGCGAACTTATTACATTTCTTTTAATATCGGTCCGGTCACGTAAAGAAAATGTATTACCGGGGGTGTCCCATAGCTAAAGTTGTATAATATATTATATTAGTAAACTATGAGACAATATCTTACGTTTAATATTGAGTGTAAAACTGTGCCCGTACGATAGGAGGGGGCACAAGGGCGGCATGGCGCAACTTGGTATATGTGCGAAAGGGGTAAAAATGTAAGGAGTGTTGCGTTGCCGATGCTGGTGAGAGAAAAACGAACAGAGAGAGAGAAAATCGTGTACAGAAGGAAGAAGGTCCGATGTGCTGAGAAAATTTACAACGGATGTATCAGATATTATTTTTAGTCCTGGTGTATCCCCCTTCTGCTCCCTTCTTCCGTGTATCGTGCATCTTGAACAATACAATGTTTGGGGGGCTGGGGGACGGATGAAGAGGAGGGAACCAGCAGCAGCGAAAACAAAACGTAGCGGATAAATCTGGCAAATAAATTTCCTTTAGTGAAAAATAAACTATGATATATTTTATTGCCGCCGGGCTGCCGCTCCACTATCTGTATATGTATGTGTATTATAGAGATATATTACGAATATACGTATACGACGAACCAAGAAGGCGAATAAATGTTCGAATTTGGCGCGTTATTAACTAAATTCGTCGGTAAATGTGTCGAAATTATGATGAAAGATGAGGATGAACCAGGATGAGGGTATTTTTCTCGGTTTTTCAATGCTGGGATCTAATATTGGTTCGGTTTGAGGGTAGGAAAGGTGAGGAGTTGACAGGAGAGATGGGTTGATGAAAGGTATCGGTGAAAATTTCGATAAATTTGCATTTACTGGTTATTTTATGATAAATGAAGACAAGTCAGAATCGATTTTCAAGATCGCCAATTCACGTCATGTTTCGTATATGTAAATTTTTTCTCTCTTTTTCGAAACACGAAACGATGAAGATCTGGTGTAGTGCGACTTGGATGTACCATTAGGGAAAAAACCAGCAAAAAAAAAGCCACATACGTATAATTTATTTCGGCGTTTTTCTTTTGTCAAGGTAAAGGTTATGTTGTTTTTGGAAGATACAAAAGAGAAACGCAGGCTCACTCGATACCCACCTTTATACCTATATATTCTTGATACGTACAATGTAAAGTTCGCATGCCATAGAATCGTTCGAGTGTTAGTGTGACTGCGTATTTAAAAAGACATGTACGAGTTTTTTTTTTTCTCCGTTTATTTTTTTATATAAGATATATTGCCGAATACGAATTATCGTAGGCGGATATATACGCGTACGTATAAGTGGCCCTGTTAGAATTTTTTTTCTCATTTTTTTGCGAATTCGATAAAAAAAAAAGAGAAGGAAAAATACTGGTACGGGAGAGGTGTGGATAAAAGAAGAAGAAAGAAAGAATACTCGTATCTATATACGAAACGAAAGGGAGAAAAAAAACGATGCACAATTTTGTAGATTGTCCAATAAAAACACATTTGAATATCCTACGATATAAATTTGTATCTATGTAGCCCGAGTACGACGAATAAGTCGCATAAATCATTAAAAGAATGAATGAAACGAAACAAAAAGACCGTCGTTCTGTTTTCCATTTTAGTGTATATAAATAAAATATCAACGAATCGAAAAGTTAATGTGGCAGCGCTGCCATGCCATCGATATTTATGACAGGGTTTCTTAAATTAAGTCGTAGGAGCTCGATTGGATTTTTTTCTGTGGACAGCGGAGTTGAGCAGGATGAGTTTGAGGATGTGGTGAGGAGGAAGGGGGTACAAACGAGAAGGGAATATAATTATGGGAGGATATAGTTTTAATAAGTCAATTAAAATTCCAAAACATTTTTAACGTGATTAATTTTTTCTTAGAAAAGTTACATTTTGTGATATTGTATTTTTTCAATACGCACCTACAGATAATGTTCATAGAAAGAAATATTTGTATCAAATAAACCTTTCAAAAGAACATATGGGCGGTAGCTTCGTTTGAACTCGAATTTTCAGCTTTTTAGGAAAATTAGTACATTCAAGTTTTTTCAAAAATTGACAAGTTTTCAAAAAATAAACAAATTATTAGAAAATCAATCACTTTCCTAAAATTAATAAACTCTTGAAACCAGAGATAGATTTTCTAAAAATTGCCTGGCTATTTCAAATTTAAAAATTATTTTCAAAAATTTAGGCCTACGTATTTTCTCCATAAAAGTGACAATAATCTGAAAATTGACGTCTTTCATACCGCAAATAAATTCAAACTTGATTAATTTTTTAAAAATTAGAAGAAAATTAACGAATAAGTACTTATAGGTATAATTATCTAGCTAAAAGAATACATCTTTTCTAAAATTGACAAGTTTTCTTTAAAATTTACGATTTGTTTCAAAAATCGATTATCATTTTCTAAAAATTGACGAATTTTTTTCTCAAAATTAACAAATCATGCAAATATTTTCTTTTAAAAAATTTCAATTTTTAAATTGAAGATTCTTTTAATTGAAAATTCTTCAAATTGATGAATTCTAAAACCATAGATACTCGTAAGTAGATGAATTTTCTAAAAAATTACACATTTTCTAAAAATTGACAAAATATTTCAATATTAACAGATATTCTTAAAGTTTGAAGAATTTTTTCTAAAACTGCCTAACTGCATAGAAATTGATTAAAAATTAACAAATTTTCATAAAGTTGCGCAATTTTTATCAAGAATTGAATCATTTTTCAGAAATTGAATGATTTTTCAGAAATTGAATGATTTTCCAAAAATTGACTAATTTTGTAAAAGTTGACGTAGTTTTCCAAAATTTGACTATTTTCCCAAAAATTGACCAATTTTTTCTGAATTATTTTGCAAAAATTGAATAATTTTGTAAAAGTTGACGTAGTTTTCCAAAATTTGACTAATTTTTCCAAAAATTGACCAATTTTTTCAAAAATTGAATAATTTTCCCAAAAATTGACCAATTTTTTCAAAAATTGACCAATTTTTTCAAAAATTGAATAATTTTGTAAAAGTTGAATAATTTTGCAAAAATTGAATAATTTTGTAAAAATTGAATGATTTTGTAAAAACTGAATGATTTTTCAATAATTGACAATTTATATGAAAATTGAAAAAAAAATTCAAAAAGAATGGATGTTCCCAAAAGTTGACGAATTTTTTCCAAGTACTTGATTGCCTGGAAGTTGATTAAAAATTAACAAATTTTCATAAAGTTTCTTAATTTTTATCAAGAATTAAATAATATTCCAAAATTGAATAATTTTGTAAAAACTGTATGATTTTCCAGAAATTGAGTGATTTTCCAAAAACTGAATAATTTTCCAAAAATCGAATGATTTTCCAAAAATTGACTAATTTTGTTAAAGTTGAATGATTTTTCAAAAGTTGACGTAGTTTTCCAAAATTTGACTAATTTTTCCAAAAATTGACCAACTTTTTCAAAAATTGAATAATTTTTCAGAAATTGAATAATTTTGTAAAAATTGAATAATTTTGTAAAAATTGAATAATTTTGTAAATATTTTAATAATTTTGTAAAAACTGAATAACTTTGTGAAAATTGAATGATTTTTATCATCTAAGGGATTGAATGTTTCTGAAAGTAACAAATTTTCTCTAAAATTCATAGGCTTCCTCCAACGTTAACAATCTTTCTCAAAATTAATAATTTTTGAACAGGGATCAATTTTGTAAAAATCGAGTCTCAAAATTGACAAATCAGTAATCTTAATTATTTTAGCAATGGAATTAACGATTTTTCTAGTAAATGAGTAATTGTCCAAAACTTACAACTTTTTTGAACATTGTCAATTTTTTTTCTTGAAAATTTCAGATCTTTGAAATCGAGAAAATCTTTAAAAACTGACAATATGAATTTTCTTTAAAATTCAAGGTTGTGAAAAGTAGCAAAACAAAATAACGAAATAACGAAAAAAAATTGAGAAAAACGAAACGATATTGTTATAACGTTTAAAAAATAACAAAATATTTTTGTTTCTTTTTTTTTACAAAAATTTTAAATAAAAATTGAAAAAATGACAAAAATATTTTGCTTTTTGATCTTTGTCATTCGTAATTCAACAAACAAATTTGAAATCTTGTTTTTTTTCGGTAGCCAAGTATTAATTTTATGAGTTCTAAAATATCTCATTCCTTTGTAATTCTATCATAAAAATTGAAATCTGATGAAAGAATTGAATAGTGGACAAAATTTCTAGTATTTTGGATACCCATGAGCTTACGCTCGAAACTGGCATAAAATCGATCAACCACAGACGAAATAACGAAGCAGCGAAAAAAAGTTTCGTTTCACAATCCTACTCAAATCGGCAAACTTTTCAAAAACTAACAGATTTCCAAAATTTCTAGCAATGACTCATTCTCTAAAAATTGATAAATACTCATACGAGTAGTTATCTCCTAAATTAAATTTTTTTTAAAGTTTTGACTAAATTATCTGAAAATTGACAAGTTTTCTAAAAAAAAAAAAAAAAAGAAATAGCAAATAAAAATTTTCCCAAAACTAACATAATGAATAATGATTTATCTGAAAATTTAACAAATTTTTTCAAACATTCAAATTTCTCCAAAATTTCCACAATTTTTCTAAAATTTACTATAACTTTCTTGGAATTTGCAAAGTACCTAAAAATTGGCCAACGATCAAAATTTTGCAAAATTCTTGAGATTTTATTATTCCATTTTTTTTTCAAGTGTTCATTTTCGATTCGCTTGAATGAAGTATTAATTTCAAAATTTCTAAAACTTTTTAGTAGAAGTCAAATAGAAAAAAATCATTCATCGTTCTACCTGTTGAGTTGCCTCAGTGACAAATTTCCAACTGCATAAAAATTTCCATTGGCAAACTTTTCCCCCTCTCTCACACTTTCTGACTTGATCATTTCCTTATCCATACGAATTATCATCAATTTCTGCACAGTAACTTCTTCTTCCCCTAAACATCACTTCATCAATGCTTTGATTCAAATCAACAACACAATCAACTTTTGAAGTAAATCTCCAATAAGAAAACCCCATCCAACTCGGACACAATGTGCACAAATCTATTGCCAAAGAACTCCCGACACCAGGAGAGGCAGAGGCTGTACGTCCGAACACGATACTAAACCGCTTAATGATCGAGTAACGAACGCTACTTGTACACATAAGTGGTACTTCAAAATTTATTACCTTGTCGGAGTAATTGATATACATTGGTGTCGAATCTCACTTTCCTCAATACTACGTACGTATACGTATTCAACTACACGTATGTATAAAGCATAGCCGGCCGGGCATAATGTATAAAGCAAACGTTTGCAGTCAATATACGACGACGAGCGAGGTATACATATAATAGACACTTAACAATTTGTTCGCAACGTTTAACGTTTAACGCATATTGATTAGCTGTACCACACCGCACCTATGCCATGCTACTACAAATACATTGTTTCTTCGTATATATAAATTAGCACGTTTATTTATACCACGTACACAGATACTGCAGTACATATACGACATCACCCTCTACACCTCTGTCCCATTTACACCATAGATAACTCTTTCTTTCCAATATAGCTAGAGGTATATTGTAGTTTCGAACAATTTTTCTATTCGAAATTTCCACCCTCTGCTCCCTTCGCCGGTTGTTTTTCCAATCGCCATCTTCGCTTCGCCGAAACGAAACAAATCAACAACGGTCGTAAAATCATACACGCATTCGACGTGAATCGCTCCGGCAGATACCCAAAGCGACAATTCAATCATTTCCAACTCGTGATAACGTAAATGAACAACCGACATCTATCTAGGTACACGCCAAATCTATCCAATGGACTCAGCACAGCATCCAAGCTCGCACGCGAGAGAAGATTGAAAATACCCTTAATCTAACACACGACGACGACGACGAATAGCAAAAAAGATAGGCTATCGGCGCGAACAAATGTTGCTGCGAAAAGTACCTAAGGAAAAAAAAATCGCAATCGCGAACGTACTCGTAGGTACGCTTTCTAAACAGCTCCGAGGTACAGTATATGATACAGCATCGCGATGTATGTGTATTGTATACAGCTCGACGAACGTACCAAAGGTTATTTTCTTATATCGAGAATTTTTCTAGCTTTTTTTTTTTCATTCTGATAAAAATAAATTAGTTTCGAAGCTTTATATTATGTAGTTCGTACGTATACCTAGACGAGAACACGTTCGAGTATAGAAATATATCGTCATCGTCGACGTCGTCTTCGTCATCATCATTATCATTATCATTATCGTCATCAATGTCATCGTACTTACATAGTTTTCGATTAGATACCTGCGCGTACCTTTTTTCGGTGACAAAAAATCGACGAATGTTTAGCTATAAATGTATCTAATACCGAATTCAATGCAGCGTGTCAATCAACGTATCGAAAAATATTGCTTTTAGAATGAAATCAGCACACGAAGAAACGAAAACCAGAACTGAAAATAAGTAGACGTTGTTCTCGATTAGTTTATAAGTAAAAGTGTACGTACAGTATAAATATTCAGTAGTTTCTAAAATTCAGAGATACTTGTTACAAATTTTCAAAAATTGAGCAATGATTTTTGAAAGACATTAAATCCAAATAACTAAGTAACTAATGAAATGTCCGAATCATTGAATGATCAAAAAGTTGAGCAGCTGGAAAACTCAACTAATGAAGATTTGGATAACAGCACGATTATAAAATTGGACCCTCATAACTCCACAAGAATCCAAGATTTCATTGATGTGTTTATGGATAGGAGGAGGGAGGAGGGAGGAGGTTGAAAAATTTCAAGGAAAAAATGATCATAAATGTAAGGGGGGGGGGGGGGTCTGTTGAAAATTTCATATCAGGAAATCGTCACGAGTAAAGAGTACTGCTTTAACGTTTAAAAGGTTGTAAGCGTTGTCAAAATCATTGAAAATGTTGTAAAAGTGGAGAAAAAGTTGTGGAAATAATATCCAAAAGATTTGAAATGTTGTAAAAATTGTCTAAAAAAATGGTTAAATGTTGTCAAAAAGGTCTAAGATATTCTAAAAATTGTCAAAAAAGTCATCAAAGGTTGTCAAAAAGGTCCAAAATGTAAAAATCGTCAACAAAAATCATTCATCAAAGGTTGTCAAAAAGGACTGAAATGTAAAAATTTTCAAAAAATCATCAAAGGTTGTCAAAAAGGCACAAAATGTAAGCATTGTTCAAAAAAAAGATCAGAGGTTGTCAAAAAGGTCTAAAGTGTTGTAAAAATTGTCAAAAAAATCATCAAAGGCTATTAAAAAGGTTTGAAATGTAAAAATTGTCAACAAAAATCATTCATCAAAAGTTGTCAAAATTATCCAAATAAAAAACGTCAAAGGTTGTCAAAAAGGTCTGAAATGTTGTAAAAATTGTCAAAAAAATTATTCATCAAAGGTTGTCAAAAAGGTCACAAATGTAAAAATTTTCAAAAAACCATCAAAGGTTGTCAAAATGGTCACAAGTGTTGCAAAAATTTTCAAAATACGATCAAAGGTTGTCAAAAAGGTCTGAAATGTTGTAAAAATCATCAAAAAAATTATTCATCAAAGGTTGTCAAAAAAGTCACAATTGTTGCAAAAATTTTCAAAAAAACCATCAAAGGTTGTCAAAAAAAACTAAAGTGTTGTAAAAATTGTCAAAAAAATTCGCCAAACGTTGTAAAAAAGTCCAAAATGTAAAAAAATTGTCAACAAAAATTATTGATCAAAGGTTGTCAAAAAAGTCACAAATGTTGTAAAAATTTTCAAAAAAACGATCAAAGGTTGTCAAAAAGGTCTGAAATGTTGTAAAAATTATCAAAAAATATCATCAAAGTTTGTCGGATAGGTAGTCCTGAAATGACGTGAAAAAAGTTGAAAATTTCTTAAAAATCATTTAATTGAAATTATTATAAAAGTGGTGCAGAAGTACTTTGTTAAAAATGCCTGAAATGTCGTAAAAACCGTCAAAAACATGATAAAAATCACTGAAAATGTTACAAAAGTTGTGAAAATGTTGTCTAAAATGTAAAAAAGTTGGCAAAAATGTCAAAAATTTTGTGAAGACTGTCAAAATCATGATAAAGAGGGTTGAAAATGTTACAAAAGTTGTGAAAAATTTCCAAAAAAAAGTTTAAGAAATAATATAAATGGTCAAACGATTTCATAAAAATCATTGAAAATGTTGCAAAAGTTTTGAAAAACGTAGTTAAAAAGGTTTGAAATGTTGTAAAAAACTCAAAAATCTCATTAAAACAATGAATCACGATTTATTTGACCTTTTCAACTTTTTCAGCATTTTCAAATAATTTTTTGGCCATTTTTGAGAACTTTTTACATAATTTCAGACATTTTGAGACTTTTTCACGAACTTTTCAACATTTTCAATAATTTTTATGGAATTTTTGACAATTTTCACAACTTTTCAAACATTTTTTAGCAACTTTTTTGTAACTTTTGTAACATTTTCAACAATGGTTTATATGAAATTTTTGACAAGTTTCACAACGTTTCAGACTTTTCTGACAACTTGACAATTTTTACAAAATTTTTACGACCTTTTCACTGCCTCTACAACACTATTAAGGATTTTAATGAAATTTTTGACCGTTTTAATGACATTTCATGCCCTTTTGACGATTGCTTTTCCATTTTTTCAGCAAACTGAGCCAATTTGAGGTTTCATGTAATACAATCTCTTAAATTTTCTAAAAAGTCATCAGCACACCTAAAAAAATTTCCAAGTCACTAAGGTCATCTGGCTTACCAAAGGGATCGAAATTTCTCATGTCTAAGAAGTAGGCCAGGTTAACAAAATTTCGTGACGTAAAAATTTTCCTAGCCCCCCTCCCCGGGGGGGCCATAAAACATATCTTAGTGAAAATTGCCACCTACCTATAATCATAGTGTTTGATAATTTTTCTGATTGCTAAAAAATCTGAAAGCAAATTATTTTGCGTTTTTTACAGATGAGAAATTTCAAATATTGTGTTTTTGGTTGAATTTATTTTACAAGATTGCATGTTGGGAACGCTTGCAAAAAATGGTCGACAAATTTTTGGAAAATTTTCGTCGTTTTTCAAAGAGTTACAAATTGTTTTCAGGAATTTTCTGATGTTTTGAAGATAATTTGGTTGGGAAGTATACTCCTCTGCCCCTAACACCCTTAATTCTGTTTCTGCGAGAAAACTTGAATTTTTATGATGTTTATGATTCATGAACAGTTGAACACTCAACAAAATGTTGAAAAAGGAACAAAATTTCAAAAAAGTGTCCTCTTTTCAATCAACCTCGCCCCCCTCGGAATCAAAACCACCAACAAAAGGAAATCAATACCCAACAATCAAACACTTCTCATCTCCAACACGTTCACCCCATTTCCATCATCCATCGCGCAAAAAGTATGTAAAAAGAAACCTTCAAACGCGCCCGAAGAAGACCTCTCACGCAGCACAATTTGTAATCGGAACGCGATGCTTTGCACGATAATCGCATCTCGAATAATACTCGTACTCGTATACCATCGACAGCGACATCGAGCCAGTATATACCTTCACGCTTTAGTCATCGGCTCGCCTTTACTCTTCTTTCTTCGGTCTTCGTCTTACATTATACATACACGGTATACTCGTACGCCGATACATGCATTATAATCCAGTCTATAATGGTAAACGATGCAGTAATTGAAACTAACCAATGCATTTTGTTTTCTGGCATCGAATCGAACGTACCTACGGTGTTTTTTTTCTCTCTTTTTCATTTATTCATTCGATCGCTTATATACATTTAAATTAAGACGTCCGAACGTCGTCCAGCCATAAATTACTTTCTAATAAAACGTTCGTTGGTTCGTTCGCTCGCCTTTTTCAACTTTTTATTGGCTTCGATATTATGCTGCTGCCAGGCCGAACCAATTGTATCTACCAGTGTATAACATTGTATACAAGGAGGCAAAATTCATACAAGTTTATATAAAACCATACCGCAAGATGGTCTCACACACACTCACGTACATCTACATAAAACTCTAAAACCACACCGCTGTCTGTGGCCACATGGAATGCTTAATTATCGACTCGCCCATGTACTTCCTCCTCTTCGCCCTTCGACACCACCACAACACCGCGTACAAAAATTACGAAAAAATGATAAATTACACGTGGAATGAAATATCATACGTATCTCGACCCTAAAAAAAAATTCTCATCCGGTTATTTTTTTAATTCCACACACCAACGACCATCTCGATGGATATCGACAAGATTGTCGATGGCATTTCGGGTTCGTTTCGATCGCCACTCCGGCTTCATTTCCATCCCTTTTCATTCGTAGATAGGTTTTAATCGAGAATAGACAATTAAAATCGCCGTGTCACGTTCGGAAGTGGGGGCATTGCGGGGCAGGACGGATTAAAAATACTCCGGCGCATAAACAATATCGTCGGAAGCGGCGAAAAATACCGCAAAATTAAGTTCTACCCCCGTAAAATTCCCGCAAGGCGAATAAATAATCGTCCCAGACAACGGGACGGCCGTCCCTTTTGACAGCGGCGGCGGCACACTGGATAAGTTACAAATGCCCTTCTGGGATAAACAACGAGCTTCAATTAACGAGACCCATCGTACGTATTGGCGCTATCTAGGCCATCGCTGATAAAGTATCCAATTAAAAAAGAATCCCTTCGCCTGCGATTGGCGAGAGCGATGTATTTATTGCGTGTTATCTGATACAAGACATGTAAGGTTTGTTGTGTTGTTGCGTTTTTTTTCTGCCAACTCCCCTTCTCCTGGCTTTTGCTAGGATCCTTTTTTTTTCAACCCTGCGACATCCGGCCAGCAAGCTACCCCTTTTACTGGCGTATCATTCGGTTTGAATTTGAACTCGATGTCGTATTTTCAACTTTTTGCCATGCTCTTCCATCCTTCCTCTTGTTCGATCAACTAGCCATACTGTCGATAAATTTCATTACATATCCGTCCAGCATATGTATATCTACCTATAGATATACCTTTTGGTTTCGTGAATAATGGCCGCACGTTCGATAAAACGTTCCAACCGCGTTTCTCGTCGCGATTAATTAACGATCTATTCTGATGTTTTAATCAACGCGCTGCTCGCCAGGTTTCGCCTCCATCAGCTTCATGCTGAGCTTGAAGTATCGTCGTGTTCTCCAAGGCTCATTCATTCAGCGTAGACGTCGGCCATTGACGCCTGCTTGCAAATACTGCCATCCTATCACTCCATCTCTATCTCTATAAGCTCTTTATTTATATACTTATACTATTTTATTTCGCCACAAAAGGGCATCGATCAATGTCCCAAAAAGAAACCAGCAAAACTTTATGTCTTCCGGTTTTCTGGAAACATCCAAGTTGAGCTTTTGGCCGAATAATCGCACAATAAAATTATACCCCGAAGCTTATATTTATTCCAGCTGCAAATGCTTTCCATTTCGATTGAAAATCCTCGACGTTTTCTCGAAGCAGGTATCGTATATACTTTCTTAGATATCGAATTCCACAGCCTTTGATGGGCTTAAATTACGTTCGATGGTTATTTCTCGGTCGACTATTAATAATGAGGATACAGCTTTGAGGGGGGGGGGGGAGTGCTAGGAAAGCGATACCTTGAAAATCAGATGTGTAAAAGGGTGAATTTTGCGAATTTTTGGATACTTGTACGTTGAATGATCCGAGTTAAAACATCCCCATAGAAATTTTCAGTCCTCTTGGATTTCTGAGAGTGAAGTTGGGGGTACTTCGTAATTTTCTGGGAAAAACGTGGTTTTTGAGTTTTCAACCCCCCTCTTCCTCTGCCCAACGAATTTTTGAGTCGAGAAAATGGGGAAAAATATGATTTTGAGGAAGAAAATCGAAATTTTTATAGCGTGATAACTTATCAGTTTAGCAACTGTTCTTTAAACTGTCAAGTCCAAAATTCTACCAAAAACTAGTTTTCTAGATTTCCATTCCAGTGGCGTATTGAAAAGGGTGGGGGGAGAGGTCCAGGAGTGTCTGCGCCCCCTGACGCTGAAAAGTTGGAAAAAGTGATAAAACTTCAGTTTTTGAATGTATTTTTTGCAAAAGTTTTCGCTTCCTCTTGAGCACAATAGGTTCACTCATTTTGATGAAATGATTGATATTTTTGAAAATTTTACACGAAATATCTGTTTTTTTGCGAAGAGCCTCCTCCCCTTCCCTTTAATGACTGTCTGGCTACGTTATACTGTTCCATTCCTTTGCTGATTTTTTTCATACCTATCCATATATATAAAATCCACGACGTGGCCGTCTGTCCGTCTGTCCATAACGCTGACATTTTTTGAGACTTTTTGACATTTTGTTAGACTTTATTAAAAAAATGACAATTTCGAACTAAAAAATTACAATTTTGACACAAAATTACAACATTGACAAAAAATGATAATTTCGACCAAAAATGGCCAGTTTGACAAAAAATGATAATTTTTACCTTAAAAATCGACAATTTTTGCAAAAAATGACGATTTTTACCTTGAAATGACAATTTTGTCCAAAAATTCACAATTTGGACAAAAAAAAAGAAAAACTGCATTTTTTGAAAAAAAACAAATTTCTCTTCTCCAAAAAACATGCACCTGGTTAATTTGGGGAAAAAATTGTTTAAACTTTTTTTTTGATTTTTTTGGAATTTCAAAATTGGATTTCGTAAAAAAACTAATTTTTGTAACTTTCATCAGGTAATTTGAATGTAAAATGACATAAACCAGAGTTTTAATATTAGTAGGCCTCTCTTTTTAGTATATTTCAGTTCAGTTTTTCAGCTAATCTGATACTTTTTCTCAAAGTTCTGTGAAAAAAAAAACTTGGAAAGAAGATAGATCCACTCTTCAAGCGGACATATTGGTACATGGATATGTCTG
>FIZU01045902.1:0-25180 GCA_900064475.1 Pseudococcus longispinus
CGTGAAATTTTGGCAAAATATTGTCTAATATTCCCTTAAAATTGATAAAATATGCTCTTACGAATTGGGCTCATGTTACTGGAAATTTGTTGAAAAGTAAGGATAATTCGGATATCCCGTTTAAAAAATGTAATAAAAAAATATGTATTTACATATTTTTCTCATCCCTAATAATAACTGAATTTGTATCACCTTCATTAACCCCAATGGTCTATTATTAAACAAATGGATAGGTATAGGTATTATAAGCCTACGAGGCAACACTTGATAGTTGATCAGTAAATTTAAGCACTGTTGGTGGCAATTGAAATATGAACATTTTAATGACTATTCGCCAGCATAAAAGTCCGTTGTTAATTTGTTATACTTAGATGGCAGTAGTTACTTACGCATGAAGACAAAACCGGTTTTCACGCCAACCACCTGATTTCAGATTTTATTTTTATTTGCTTACAGAAAATACACCGGGAGCATACATCTACAGCTTTATTACTTTAGTAGACATTGCTCTTCAACAAAAAAAAAAAAAAAGAACTGGCTACTCCTTTATTTTAAGACATGTTGGAAGGAAAAAAATTATGAAGTAGTTTTTTTTTACATTCGTCTACCTATTTAAAAAAAAAGCAAGACCGGTGGTAAGGTATTAGTATTACACCTGGACTAACTCGTATTTTATGAAATCGAATAAATAACCATTTTCTTTTTTGCATCTAGTAGATATGTACCTACCTACCTTAAAACAGTTATAACGTGTTTGTTTTCGACTTGAAAATGCTTTCTTATTTGTTCAGTCGTTTTATTTCCGCTATATCATTAACCAATGAAAGACTGCGGAATAAAACCCTCTACCAAGAACCCATTCCAAGGAAAATTTGGAGCTGCGCAAACATACTCGCAAATTTTTATACTTTTTTAATACAATTTGAAAATTTTTATGCTTTTGATGTTTTTTTGGAAAATTAGAAATTTTCTAAAACGTCGTAAAAATAGTCAAAAGATTATGAAAACTGTTGAAAATTTCCTCAATTTCCATAGAAATTGAAAAAACTTTCTTAAAAAGGCCAAAAAATCATAAAAAGTGTCGATATCTCCTGAAAATGTAAAAATATTCCTAACAATTGTTAAAAATGTAAAAGTGGCTGAAATTCCATTAAAAAAAATTTGAAATAATCACAATTTTTCACACAATAAATCTGTGAAAATACGAAAAAAGGATGAAAAAAATCATGAAAATTTTAGCAGTTTTTTTTACCTATTTAGGTCTTACTAGTAAAATAGAAAGTTAAGTGCTAGCACTTTTAGAACATCCCAAACTTATTTAATACTGCACGTATTTTTTTGTAACTGCACAAAATGTGTTTGGCAGTTGAGCTACCCCCCCCCCTCGGATAGGCTCTGCAGCTTTGACTGATCTATTTTACACCCTTCGTTGCAAGCAGCTTTTACTCTTATTTATTTTGGTTTCTAAATACTTAGTATTTCGAGCAAATAATTTTCAAAATTTGTTTCATCATTTTTCCTTAATAATACATAATTGAAAATAAAGTAGGTACTTACCTACTGATAGAATACGAGGACAGAGGACCTTTCAAATATATGTAAGAAAAGAACACAGAACACGCCTATTCACAAAAAAAATCAATACCACACTGCGACATACCGAAACAAGAACACCTCGTATAATGGGCGTAAACAGTAATTTTCTTAGAGATGGGACTTGGGCCTACCACGGAAAATACACGTTTTCCCGGAGGGGAATCTCGGTCAAGAAAATATTCTCTTATGAGATTAGATCAACCCACTTGAAATGCGGCAACCCGTCGATCTATAGGTCTATATTTTTTACAGGGTACGCGTCGATGCGCACTTCGAAAAGGGTAGGTCTTGTAGGTAGGTGTACATTTCAGTACATTGGAAAAAAATACATACAAGTTGAAAGGAAATAATTTATTTTTTAATTTTGTGAAAGAGAAGATTCGTTAAATGACAGTATTCCCTCTCCTTTTACACGTACTAATGTACCTAGCTACCTACCTACATTTTATTCTTATTATGCGAACCTTCAAACACCCTCGTAAATCCTAATGGTCTATTAGTGAACAAATGGGTACAAAGTAAAACTTGATCGGTGTATTTAAGCAATGGCGCTGGCATAAACGTTTACCTGCGTAATAGTGCGTTCCTATAAAAACCGGTTTTCACTCCAACCCATACCTACCTATTATTGATGATTTGATTCTTAGAAATACGTACACCAGTACCGATAGGTAGATACCTGTGGCTTTATTTTATTCATTTTATTACTCTTGTAGATGGCATTAATATTTTATACAAAAAAAAATTGGTTACTCCTTTATTTTGAGACGTAGAGGAAGAGAAAATACTATAAAGTAGGTAGTTTTTCAAAAAAAAAAAAAAAAGCAGAAGCAAGATACTTTACCCAAACTCACAAGTATTTTATGAAAGTAAAGTTCCTAATCATTTTTTTTTTTGGATTACCTACCTTGAAATGTTTTGGTTTTTGACATGAAATTTCATCAAAATGGTCGTTTTTAGGATATTTCGAAATTGAATAAAAAAAACAAATACGTACGGTTTGATCGATACTAGGGGTTTGATTTCCACTTCAGATACACTCAAGACGAACCCCGACACAATTTTTCTTTTTTTGGAGTTTTCAAATTGCTGTGAAATACTAAAAGATAATCTCATGGTGATGAAGGAAATTTGAGAACCACTAAAAAAAGGAAAATGGTGTCGTGTGCATCTGCAGTGAAAACCCCAATATTGATCAAACCGTCCCTTCTATGGTAACAATAGGGTTAACTACCCACAAAAAATCAAAAAAAAAATTGAAGTTATTTTTCTTTTGCGAATTTTTGAAAATTTTGAAGTCAGAGACTCAAAATTTTTTCCCGTCTTTTTAGCCTGGTAAAATTAGACCATAAAAATGAAGCAAATTGCATTTTGACCCATCAACGATTTTATCATTTTAAAATATTCCTTTAGGCATCCTAATTAATCGCTAAAATATCCCCGAACCTCACCTCTCGGCAACTCCCCCGAATATGCACCCAAAGTGACCTCTTCGTTGTTTTTCGCTTATAACTCTTCAAATATGCGTTTAAATAAAAAAATGATCAGGACTAAAATTAAAGTACGTAAAATTTGCAACAAAAATGGTTATATTCATTTTCCTCAAAAAATTAACAGGAGGCGCAAAAACATGTGTCAAAATAATATAGGATGAAAAAATTAAAATTTTCCCTCTAAAAAAAAATGAATGAAGCGGTTTAGTAGGAAATTTCACGCACTTCAACATTTATTTGAATTGAACTTCTTTTGAATAGGGGTACGGTTGAAATAGCATTTAAAAAAGTAGATGGTTTACAGGTTGTCCACATATGAGACACATCGGGAGAGCGGAAGAGGTGAGAATTTTTGAGGTCTATGGTGTGTCATAATTCGCATACATGCAGTTTGCCCTGAAATTATAACCGATTCCCAAAAAAAAAGAAACAATCCATATTTTTTTCACTCTGTATATTTTGACGCGCGTTTTTTGCGCCACCCATTCACTTTTCGAAAAAAATGAATATGAACTTTTTTGTTGCAAATTTTATGTACTTCAATTTTAGTCATCGTCATTTTTTTGTTTAAACGCATATTTGAAGAATTATGAATGAAAAACAACGATAGGGTTACTTTGGGTCCATATTTCATGGAGTTGACGCGAGGGTTAAGGTTCGGGGACTTTTTGGTGGTTAATCAGATCACCTAAAGAAACATTTAAAAATTTTAAAATCTTTGGTGACTCAAAATGCAATTTCATTTTCTTATTTGACTGGACTTAGGACTATGCGACATCATCCCACAACTTTTTTTTCAATCTGCCCTTCAGAAGAAATTTAAAATGATTATTTGTGAAATAAAGTCAACTTCAATCACCTACCTAAGTAAGATGCCATTTTTCTTCAGTTCAAATTTCAATGTATTTTAATCTACAACTTACCAAGCAAATAGCTGGATAAGGTACACAATTTGATCGATAAAAGCAAAAAAAAATAACATCTATTCTAGTAAATTTACTAAAAACTAGGAAGGTCTGGGAACATAGACAGACATACGTATAAAACAATTTCGATAAGTATAAAACACCTTGTAACTCGAATCTACGTAGCAAAAAATGCATCCACGTTGAAGCCTCGCATCGAACGTTTAAATTACGCACGCAATTTTGTAATTAATGAATTCAGAAACTGTTATGAGTGTAAAAATTGCTACAAATTTTGAACGCTGAATGATATCAGTAATTATGACTTGATCAATTTTCGTAGGTACGAGAGAAGATACCTACCAATAAATCATTATTTTCGTCGAATATACTGTTTTCATTACGAATAAATTACACGCTGAGTTAACATTTCGTTGATAAAAAACTATTCATTTGGTAAATATGTCAGCTTTAAAATTGCAGTTTAACATGCAAAATCAAATAGGTATATAAACTAAAACAAAATTGGAAATGGAAGTAAAATTGATTGTGGTTACGGGTTTTCTTCAATAAGTAGACCATGAACCGCGTTTTGCAGACTGGTTTGCTATTCAGCATTCTACAGGTAAATTTTTGTTAATGCCCTGTTGGTAAATTTTGCATTCTACACTATTTAAATATATTTTAATGTTTTTATTCGTCTGTGTACTTGTCTGATGCAAATGCAATCATCTGATTACATATTTTTATAGAGACACCTACCTAGACTTACATTATTCACATATAAATTGTAAATTACTTACCTAACAAGTTACAAATACCTACTTCTATTTCACGCT
The DNA here is from genome assembly GCA_900064475.1 of Pseudococcus longispinus. NCBI lineage: Eukaryota > Metazoa > Arthropoda > Insecta > Hemiptera > Pseudococcidae > Pseudococcus > Pseudococcus longispinus. The sequence goes on from FIZU01045902.1 coordinate 4,834, forward strand.
TTGAATTAAATCATTTTGATAATGCAATTAACATATTTGTAATTTCGTTTTTCAAGTCAGCTTTTTAAAATCATCAATCCTGCAAAAAGTTGATAAGGGTGTTTTGTTTTTAGATTCTAGTGTGCTTCCCATCGACGGAATTTCTACCATTCCAGATCGAAACACGCGATGATAGCATTCAAGTCAAAAATTCTTTGACTCAACAAGCAGCAAATGGGGACTTGATGGTCAATGATCCGGGACCGTTTAGCTATTCGTCTACAGTAAACGCCAATCTTGACGGACAAGAAGATGTTTCAGTGAGCAATAATGCTTCCATAAACTCGAACGGTAATAACGTGAATGTGAGTACGGAGACTGATATCTCAGACCATGATTCTTGCCAAGACCATGACCATCCTCCTTCAGGAAATCCATCTGGGTCACCAGGAGGACAGGGACAGGGACAAGGACAAGGAAAGGGACCCGGACCGGGACAGGGACAGGGACCGGGACAGGGAAAACCTCCAGGACCTGGTATGAATTCTGGCCCACCTGGTTCTTCTCAAGGTCCACCAGGTAGCCCTTCTTCTATGCAACCTAATCAACCTCAATCTACTGGCCCACCACCATCAACAACAGGGCCGACAAGTCAACAAGGACCTATGTTTATCCCCATCCCAAATATTTTTGGATACCCTCCTAATCCTAGCAGTACTTCTTCACCATCTTCGGGAAGTCCGACGACCCAGCCTCAAGGTACTAACCAATATGTTCCCAACAGTACAAATCCTACTACTACTTCTACAGGAGGACCAACCCCAACGCCATCAATGGGTGGACCGACGAGTACGCCTCCAGGCCTAAACCAAAATGGTCCCACTGGTATGGGGCAAGGACCAGGTTCAGGTATCATGCCAACATCAACTAATTCACCATCATCAACCAATCCTAATGGATCTCCTAATCAAATGAATCCATTCTTCATACCAATACCACTATTTAATGGACCTAGTCCAACATCTACGAGTACAGGACCAAATCCTACTAGTACACTTGGTACCCCACCTGGAGGACAGGGTCCACCACCCGGGCCAAATAGCACCCAAGGACCAAGTTCTATGCCAACATCAACTAATTCACCATCATCAACCAATCCTAATGGATCTCCTAATCAAATGAATCCATTCTTCATACCAATTCCATTATTTAATGGACCTAGTCCAACACCTACCAGTACAGGACCAAATCCTACTAGTACATTTGGCATTCCACCTGGAGGACAGGGCCCACCAACCGGGCCCAATAGCAACCAAGGACCAGGTTCCATGCCGACATCCACTCAAGGTCCTGGTTCTACAATCCCACAGACATATCCAGGTAGTCAACAATATCCTCCATGTAATGATTCACCAAATGGACTTTCGCCTCCTCCTGGAATGCCACAAAATGGTACACCATCACCGACCAATCCTAGTGGATCACCGATTAATCCTAATGGATCTCCTAATCAAATGAATCCATTCTTCATACCAATACCACTATTTAATGGACCTAGTCCAACATCTACAAGTACAGGACCAAATCCTACTAGTACACTTGGTACTCCACCTGGAGGACAGGGTCCACCACCCGGACCAAATAGCACCCAAGGACCAAGTTCCATGCCAACATCAACTAATTCACCATCATCAACCAATCCTAATGGATCTCCTACACAAATGAATCCATTCTTCATACCAATACCGCTATTTGGTGGATCTAACCCAACTCCTACTAGTACAGGACCAACTCCTACAAGTACTCTAGGCACTCCACCTGGGGGACAAGCACCCGGATCACCAGGGGCAATGCCTCAAAGCCAACAAAATCAACAGCAACCAATGATTCTAGGAATCCCCAATTTTGGTAGTGGAAATACTCCATCACCCAATTCATCTATGCAACCTCTTGGTAATGGGCCTCAACAACCAGGTGGATCAATACCACCTCCTCCAGGTTTTTCTAGTATCATACCAAATAATTCGAATGGTTATTTCTTGAACCCATCAATGTTCCCTTGGCCATTTGGTTCCAGTTCGACTCCTGATAATACTGGGCAACCTACCCCTTCCCCAAGTGGAACGCCGAGATCTGGACCAAGTCCTACACAAAGTCCAAATGCAAATCTTGGAAATCCAACTTCGATGCCTCCAATTATTTTAGCTTATCCGAGCAACACAGGTAGTGGTCAAGGTCCTACCCCTCCACCCGGCACAATGGGACCTACATCCACACAACCACCACCCGGTCTTACCCAGCAACCAAATTCCATGGCACCTCAAAGTACTGGTATGCCAGGACCAGGAGGTATACCATCACCTACTCAAACACCACAACAAAACGGACCAAATCCATCTACGCTTCCATTTATGCAATCACCCATTCCAATTGCTATAATCCCAATACCAAATACTGGAAATGGTCAACCTAATTCAAATTCCAATAGTCCTTCAAATAATGATAACGATGAACCACAGGCCATAATAGTAGAAACATCCATTAAAGTGAATGACGATAATTCATCAGGGGGAAACACTGAAATAAATACCAGCACATCAGTCAATACTTCAGGAGACGACGACTGTGACAAAAACAAAGGTAACACCAATACCACTGGTGGAGCGGGTGGTGGAGCGGGTACTCAAAACCAACCTGGCATGGTTCCTCAACAGCCTGGAGGTGTTTCTCCTCCGCAATATGGAACAGGAACTACACCACCGCCCGGATCTGGTAATATGGGTGGTGGATTGAACGCTGGGGTAGGATTGAACAGTAATGGATTAGGTGCCAACGTATCAGGACTTGGTGTTGGTGCCGGCGGTAATGTAGGATTGACAGGAGCTAATGCAAATCTCCAAACACCAGTTGGTAATCTAGGTGCTGGAGCTAATTTAAGCAGCAATGGTGTAAATGGAGGAATTAACACACCAGTTGGTAATTTAGGTGCTGGAGCGAATCTTAATTCTAATGGTTTGAGTGGAAATGTTAATACACCCGTTGGTGGGTTAGGAGCTGGAGTCGGAACTAATGGAGTTGGTGCAAATCTTAGTACACCGATTGGTGGGGTGGGAGCTGGAGTTGGAGCTAATGGACTTGGTGCAAATGCTAATCTAGGAGGTGATCATGGTATTGGCGTAGGAGGACAAGTTAGTGGCCAAGGTGGTCTTCAAAGTAGTGCTGGATTGAATGCTTTTGGTGCACAAGCTAATGTCGGTGGCGGGATAAATGGAGGTGGTGGCGCTGGTGGAAATGCTTCGATGTCGTTCTAGAAGCTCATCACTCTTATATAATTTATGCATTTCATGCCGAGGAAAAAATTGTGACGGGTGATTCATTTTTGTGATTTTCAAATTTAAAACTCAGGTACCTATCTATAATTGGTTTTAGAAATTATATTTTTAATTTTTACAACATACAATTATTAGCAAGCATAACGACTGTTTCTCTTAAATCCTTTAACCCATACATTTACTTGTACTTATTAAATTATTTTTAGTACTGTGATGAATATACATTTATTTATAGGAATAAAATATATTTCTCTGAGCTCATATTATTTGTTTATTTCCCTTTTATGATTACTTACCAGAAAAAATTGGCAAAAATTCTGCAATGTACCTACATAGGCGGTGTAAATCCAAGAACTGGTCTCTACATTTTTTTAATTGAATTGATAATCGAGAATAGAGAAACATTTTTGAATAGTAATTTTTTGTTAAAAACTTGTGAAAATTTTTCATAAGGAGGTACCTACTTTCTAGTGTTTTTAATTTTAGTTTTATCTATCAAGTGATTCAAATCAGTTTTTGTCTTCGACATTACGACTTGAGATGGTGTCACTAACATACATGCGAGTAGGTAGGCAGAGGTACAATACAATGACAGTTGCACTTGCATGTACCTACTCAATACTGGTACACTTACCTAATATATGTCAGAAAACATCAAATAAAAACGTTACCATTACTATATTTGAAGTGTCTGCCCTTTCAAAAATTGAGATGGAAGGAACTTTTTAGTCATGAGAAAGGGTAGTGCCTCAAAAACTCGATAAATTTCCGTATGATGATTCTTTGCCTAAGATTAGAATTGAAGCGATTAAGGACCATTTGAGATCATTTAAAGTAGAAATACTTGTCAAACATTTTTGAAGTCTATTTACGTTAGCCCTTCATTTGTGATTTATTTTTGTAGCTTTTTCAAATCCAAAATTGAGCAAAACATCATTGATAATTTGCTTTTTGAAAGAGCATTTTAACCCTCCAATTTACAAGCAACGTGTTTATCTACAATCTATTTTTCGTTGTATGAGGTTATAATGGGGAAGGGGGGAGGGGTGAGAAGGCCTTATTCGACAATGGGAGTAGTTGTCAAACCACCAATTTTTTTTAGTTTTTCAGTAAATTTTTTCAACTATTTCCAATGTCGAAGGAGGCCCAGCCTCATCCCCACCCCCACCACCATCATTCATACTCACCAACTCCCTCCTCAACTCCCCTCTGGCTTTATCCCAGGCAAGTACTAAGACCCCTTTGAATGTTGAAAAAAAATAATAGCAAATAAATCAAAATTTTGACAAATTCTGTTTGGCCCTTCAATTTCAAAGATAGGCAACCTGTAGTAATTACAATTTTTAATTGCCCACTCGGACAGTATCCAGTACGACCATCATTTGTTCGGTCCGAACATTTTTTTTTTAGTTATTCTGGAATATCTGATAAACAATTATTTTCAAGCAGTGGCGTTGCTTGACAGACTGACAGTCTATCGAGGGGGAGGGGGGGGTTCTTTGAGGGGAAAAAATGAAATTTCATGGAAAATTTCTAAAAATATCAATCATTTTATCAAAATAAGAGAATTATATTGTGCCTGAGCGAAGCGAGGGTGAAAAATTTTGCTGAAAAAGGCATTTAAAAGCTAAAATTTCATAATTTTTTCCAACTTTTTGGTCGTCAAGTCTCCTAAATTCGCCACTGTTTTCAAGTTTTATGAATTCAAGCCATTAGCCCCCTCAATTTATGAGAAAGGTAACCAATCTTGATGACTTTTTTGTTTGTCTACTCGAGTAAATGTCAAGTAATATCGTCATCCTCAGTTATTTTGTTGTAACTTGAAAATATTTAGAGCTGAGCTCAAGCTCATGGTAAGCTGAGTTTGGATTGTTCCCTCTCTGGGGTTTTAGGTGACGGGGGGGGGGGGTGTCCGACCTCTACTTTCGACTAATTTTATGCTAGAGTAGCCTTTAAAAATGTTTTTAGTTTATTACCAACTTACGAATTCGTTGAAAATTTCCAATTTTATAAAATAAAATTTCATAGTGTTTCACCTAATTTTTGACATTTTATTGAATCGCCTGAAAGTAAATTTCGGAAATTTTAATTTCAAAAAGCGTGATTAGTGGATATTTTAAAACACATGTCATCGTTTAAAGCAATAAATTTCTGTCTAGAAAAAAAACAATAAATTTAAAAACTAACACGACAAACCGACAGTAAATTGCAACAAAAATTAATTAATTTTCTAAACATTATTTCTGAACATTCAAAAAATTCCAATTGATAATGTCATTTTTGTCATCCAAAGAATAGAACATACTTTCATAACCAAATTATGATCACGATACAAGATGCATCAATATTATTATCATTTACACGCAACATTCACACTCATTCCCAGGGAGCAATATAAAATAAACACATTGGTTTGGGCATACATATTTTGACTTTATTCGTAGTGCGATAAAGATGATAAAATCATATTATTTTTTGATGCTACTTATGATCTTAAATAAGGTAAGTAAATTGTACTTCAATTAGAAGTATCCATTTTACTAAAAACAACCATAATGTTTCACTTTTGCCAGGTATGGTGTAATACTGTATCTTACGAAGAAGAAACTCACGTCGAAAGAGACTTGAATGCAGACTCATTCACAGCTACAGCTGTTCCTTTGGACGGCGGTAAACTCGAAGCCGAAGAAATTTACAGCATTGATGGCTATGTAGAAAATCATGATATTCCTTGAGACTATACGTAATAAACGTTATACTATGTAACCACCTGCTTTCTTACTTTTATCCTATCGGGTTGTGCTCGCCCCGTAAAGTTAGATAACCTGTTATTATATCGCTTGGTAGACTTCTCACGGTGCTGAATTCTTCGGCCATCGAATAATAAAGTTTCGTTTGGGGATCCATATACTTCGCCTGAAAGATATTATCAATTACAATTACAATAGTAACAATAGAAAAAGGATTGGTGAAATTTTCACGAACCGGTAATCCAGAAATATCGGAGTACTTTTTGGCTGGTTTAAAAAGTGGCGGAGCAACGATTGAACTATCTGAAAAGCAAACAATATCGAATTAAATTAATTGAAAATATATTACCTAGATAACGAATGGTTTATCTAATGAAATGATACTTACAATGAATCACATTTTTCGCCCATGGGAGATTTCTTTCCTGAGATATGATCTGTTTGAGCGATTTCCAAATTTTCTTTTTATTCGATACATTCCTATAATGCTATTTTTAAAAACGCGTTTGAAAATATTAATATAATGATTTTATCGATAAGCAAAGTGTTCTAATTACTTACACTAAATGAACGATCTTTAAATACGAATTTCCGTTCTTCTTTAATGCTCGTTTCTTCTATCACTTGAGAATCCATACCAAAGAATGGTTATCTGTAAAAAGGCGAATAGTATTTCAGACTTGCACAATATCTATATTTTAACCATACGATATGACGCGACGAAATTGAAATCTGATACGTATTATTAAATATTCGATTAAAGAGTGATCTCCATTAAGATAATTTTTAATAGACCCGACAGCTAAATAGCGAGTTTGAACCTATTCATGGTTAAACAGTAGCAGACTTCCAATTGAAATTCACGTAAAAAAATTGTGTAACAAGAAGCAGCAATATGTGTGGATTTGCATGCCTTTTTTCAACCAACGAGATGAATTTCAACGATAAAGCGAATCGGAAACTAAGAGGTAATATTGAAATATTACGATTAATTTTTCTCTCAAATCCGGCATTTCGAATGAAAAAATTAAATTGACATAGCTTCGATATAAAAATGCATTACTTCTTCAAAATCCAATTGAGAATTTCTGCGTCAGATAAATTTAAAAATTTGTTAATTAACAATACGGATTTTAAAAAATGGAAGAATTTTACTCACATTACGACAAGCTATTCCAATTTTAAGATTCTGTATATTTTCTAAAAAAAATTATCAATATCGGCGTTACGATGAAAGCAACTAAAACTGTCTAGAAGTCACTAAAGATGTTGGTCCTCTGATTTTATCATCTTGAACTCGATGAAGCTCTCAAATTTGAATCAAATTGAATAAAAAAAACAATTTTAATCAAGAATTATACGATTTTAAAAGTAAAAAAAAAGCAATTTCTTAAATTTTCTGATAACTTTTTGATAACACTTTTTAAATGCAGGAAAGGGGTGGAGAGGAAAAAATTGTGGAAGGGATGAACAAACAACAACATTTCGTTTTGGGATCACAATGTTGAACAAAGTTATGTTTTAACGTTCTTTCAAAATTTTTTTGTTGTTCCCAAAAACGAGACAATTTTTCGATTGATTTTTTCTCACACGTGCGTTAAACTTTTCATTGATTTTATCACAGCTGATCCAATGACATAATACCAACAAAATAACATAAAAAAATTAAATTTAAAAACGAGATACGTATTAAAAAAATTCAATTAAAAATTAATTACATAACAAACGACAGTGAACTGAAATGTTATGTAAAATAACCTTGCACCTTGACTCTTTAATTGCTCTTCTGCTATGTGTGTATTCGCTATTAATGTCTGAAGAAATGATAAGGCGATTAAAATAAAAGTAAAATCGTAATTAATCTATGAACTGCGCAATTTATCATTGTATAATACTGAAATTATACAATACTATAAACTGAAATAGGCAAATTCTTCCATTCCAATAATAATTTACAACAATAAAATATTTAAAAACACTCGAAATGGAATCGTCAACTCAAATCACATGGGAGCTGACGTCACCAAAATGATAAGATCAAGTGGCTTGGCTATTCAATTCTCCTCTTGAACTTGAATCATACTTGAATGCATTATTTGACCGGATTCGATATTTCGTTGACCTACAAAATTATTAGTAAATTTAAGTAAATTTCACGATCACTTCGCAAAATTTCTAGTGTTATATTTTCTTCTGCTTTGGTGTATTTTTGCGGCCCAACCAGTAAAAATGGAGAGAAAATTCTTCGTTGGTGGTAATTGGAAAATGAACGGCGATAAAAAATTCATTAGTGAATTGGTAGAGTGTCTAAAAAAATGCCCTATCGATCAATCCATAGGTAAGAAATTGATATTTAGATTGATTCTAATTATGATATGAAATATTTAATCGTTGATTATATTCTATTTGTAGAAGTTGTAGTGGCTCCTCCATCTCTCTATCTAGACTACACGAAATCTATTATCCCTCAAAATATTCAAGTAGCTGCACAGAACTGTTACAAAGTACCGAAAGGAGCTTTCACAGGTAATTTTTAAATACGGTACGATGTATTTCTTTGAATGGAAAGTGCCTACGTTATTATCTACAAGTGTAACCAGCCAGAACGATGACAGAATTTTTTCAGTTATCTTTAAACTAATCTTATCTTGATTAATAATCTTATACTTATCATTTGAAATCTTTCAAACTTATTTTTCTTTATTAGGCGAAATCAGTCCTGCTATGATTAAAGATATCGGTCTTGATTGGGTAATTATTGGACATTCCGAAAGAAGAAACGTTTTCGGCGAGAATGATAGTGTAGGTAATATTAAATCTGATTATTTTAATACGAGCTATGCGTAATTAAATGTTATTTTTATCAATCGCAGCTGACAGCTGAAAAAGTCGCCCATGCTCTCGAAAGTGGATTATCAGTAATCGCCTGCATTGGCGAAAAACTCGAAGAAAGAGAAGCCGGCCAAACTGAAGCCGTTGTATTCCAGCAAGTAAAAGCAATCGCTTCTAAAATCGGCGAATGGAAAAATGTTGTTATCGCGTACGAACCTGTATGGGCTATCGGTACCGGAAAGACAGCTACACCTCAACAAGTACAGATTATTTCTTTGCTACAATATCCTGCACTCGAATATACGTTAATTTCCTCCCTTTTCTTACAGGCTCAAGAAGTACACCAAAAACTACGCGAATATATCAAAAAAGAAATTTCCGAAAAAGTAGCCAAAGAAATTCGTATCATCTACGGTGGCTCTGTAACCGGCGGAAATGCTAAAGAATTAGCTAAAGAAAAAGATATCGATGGATTTTTAGTTGGAGGTGCTTCGCTGAAACCAGAATTCGTCGATATTATCAATGCTAAAAAATGAATTCAGTGTACGTCGACATTCGATCAAATTGTATAATACTCTACAGTTCCTTAAAGTTCACCGTTGAGGATATTTTTTGAAATATTTTTATGTTTAAGAGTCGCGATTCTGATTACCAAGATTATGATATCATTTTACCGCAGTCTTATTTATTATTTTAAATAGATGTTTTGTTTTGCCGGTTAGCGAATGTTTTTAGAATTGTTTATTTTATTTTTTTTTTCGTTTTTGTACAAAAAATTCTGCTAATTAGTCGCTTATATACTCCAATTTATAAATATTCAAATTAGATTTTTTTAAATTGAAATATTTGGTATAAAAATGATCATCGCTGTTTGAATAAATATTTTACGAATGACGTGTTTCAGTTCACTTCGCGCTCGATTAGTGGTTAGATAGGAAATTTGTCATGCAAGTGAATGGATCAATGAAATCCATTCGTGTAATCATTTACTTGATTGGTACATGGTGGTCTTTACATTAGATACGCAATTATCGATTCAACGAGAGAAACTTTCCTATTTTTAGAAGAGACGAGTAGTCTTATCTTAATCAACAGTGATAGGCGTGTATGTTTTTGATGATTCTATGACACATCTTAGATATGCCATATTTTGGTTTCGAATACGATGAATAATATCAATCGTTGTTTTGATAACCTGATATTTAAACCACGTAGGCAATGGTGGACTAAAAAGGCGGAGAATTAAATAAATCTGTGGAATATTTTGACCCTAAAGATTCGACATACTTATACGAATTTTTTAAACCATTAGGTATAGGTTTATTTGAGTCTAAAAATTGATACTTTTTCAATTTATTTGTCTTGAGAATTTTTAATCAAAAATAAAAGCATTGAAACTCGATTCAAAATGACATTAACTACTAAATACTTAACCATTGTACACTTATTATTTAAAAATTAAATGAAAAATTTCGACACAAAAAAAAAACATAACATTACACGTAGGTATTTCATTCAAAAACTCAACAAGGTTTACACGCTGCTCTGATTTTTGATCTCTTGACTGTTCTAGTTTCCAGTTTGATGGTTTGATTGGAAACATTCAGGTGATTTTTCATAATATCTTGATTCATAATAATCTAAATAAGGAAACAAAAAATTCAATTAATATATTTTTAGTCAGGTACTCGAAATTCTTGATTTTAGAAACAGATCAATATTAAAGCAAGAATTAACGAGAAAAAAAACAAGAATGTTTACATTCCCTTACTTTTTGTACTAATTCCTCAAAAGCAAAGCTAACACCGTAACTAGTTTTAGCACTGGTTTCAATAAATAATGCATCGTGTCGTTTTGCAAATTTATATGCTTCTTCTCTTGAAACTTGTTTTTCTCCCTGAGCAAAAAAAAGATCATTAGAATTGTGGTAAGATAGCACATAAAACGTAAATAGATAGAATAACGACCAAATAGCTACATAATGTTTTCTTTTTTGGAAGCTTTACGCAAGTAGGGCAATAAAAATGTAAAAATTGATGAGGCAAAAAATGAAAATTACATAGAATAATTACCTAGGTACCTAACTTAGGTACCGATCTAATTAGGTAAATCCAAGTATTTATGCCATTCGCTCATAAAACTTTTTAAATTGCACAATTATAAAGTGAAAAATTTACCACATCGATTTTATTTCCAACAATCATTTTGGCAACATAACCAGTGCGATTATTTTCTATTTCTTCGAACCAAACAGCCAAATCTTCAAAACTTTTTCGATTGGTTACATCGTAGACTAGTATAGCTCCTTGAGTACTCCTGTAATAATTTCTCGTAATGGTTCTGAATGCTTCAGCACCACCGGTATCCTAATAACAAATTATATTCAATTCGCAGTTCACTCGTAAGCGGTCACTTCTGTAGCCAAAAGCTTGACATCAAACTCACCCAAATTTGTAATTTAACATTATATCCATCGATGTTGATGAATTTCGTTTTATAGTCTATTCCAATGGTAGTAATGCTACCTTCTTGAAAATCATTATCAACGTATCGAGCAGCTAAACTAAAATACAGCATTTTTTAAAACATAAATAATCGTCGAATTGATCTCGAAATAAAACTCTTACCTGGATTTGCCAACCCCGCTTCTACCAACAACGAGTATTTTCAACGTAATATCCTCGTTTAAAAGTTCAACCATACTTTTTTCATATATTTTAAATCGTGTCCTTCTATTTACGTGAAACATTTCACTTTAGGATAGCTTTAAATTGAAGTAAAGTCGTCATCAGTAGATAATACCAATTTCCTAATCTGTTTTATCAATGGTTTATCAAGATGACGATACGATACAAAAATCGTAAATTTAATTAAACCGATATGTTAACAGACGACGGCTCGTAAGAACACAACGTAAGAATCAATAGTTTATTGAAAATTAAATATCTCATAGAAAATACCCGCAGAGAACAACCAATTAATCGGGTTGCGATGACGATTAAAGCTCAAATATAACACGAATATTTACAAATTAATCTTAAAAATAACGCATCACAATGTGATTTAAATCTAAAAAAAAATAAATAGTTGAAAATTAAAAAAATGTAATGTAAAAAATCGACCACCGGATATTTTAAATAAAATGAAGGCACTTTAAGAAAATTAAAAATCTTATATAGTACGTTTTTTTTTCGATAAAATAAGATTTGATATGTTATCAAGCAAAAATTACAAGCCCGATCAATGTATTTTACCTTGTAACAATATTAACTAAGTAATTCTTTTTGAATTGCTATATTTATACAAAAACGTAATTCAGAAGGACAAAAGTTCGAAGGGTTACTCGAGCAAGTCAACTCGTGGAAATCATAGACGAATAAAACGAATAATTCGGTGATTTTACGATTATTATTAAAATGAAAAAAATAACATTAACGACACGTGCGACACAGAATAAAATGGCGGAGTTGAAAAAAAAAAGAATAAACGCCTTTTTCAAAACCATGAACAGCATTTACCTTCTTCCGTTGAGGAATTATCTTCGTTCAATGTATGAGTTTGTTTATCAGGTTTATTGGCTTCCCACAGCGAAGGCGTTTCGATGATCTAAGATAATTTTTTTCAAAATCAATTTCAAGTTCGATAGTTTAAGAACTTAAAGCGAAAATACTCACTTTTTGTACCAAATCTTCGAAAGCAAATTCCACTCCATCTTTTGTTTTGGCGCTAGCTTCGATAAATAAAGTTTTGTGCCGTCTGGCGAATTGTTTACCTTCTTCTCTAGTCACTGCTCTTTCTCCCTAAACGTATTAATATTTTGCATAATATAAATATCTATCCGGAATTATTTAGAAGAAAAGTGGATGATTAGTTACATACCCTATCTATTTTATTTCCTACTATCATTTTAACGATACCACTTCTGGTAGAGTACATGCTTAATTCATTGAGCCACGATTCTAATTTAATAAAACTTGCGCGATCGGTTACATCGTATACTAAAACAGCACCTTGAGCATCTCTGTAATAACTGGGGGTTAGAGTTCTGAATCTTTCTTGACCAGCTGTGTCCTGGTATAAAATAAATATAATGTTTTAATTTCTCAAAAACATATACTCGTAAGTGAAAATTAATTTACCCATATGGCTAATTTCACCGCATGACCATCTACCATGACAGTTTTCGTTTTAAAATCGACTCCAATCGTTAATCCCAAATCATCATTAAATCGATCGTGAATGAATCGCAGCAATAAACTGAAAATCAGTAAAGAATTGAAGTAAAGATCACGAATCATACAAACGAATAAGATGCAAACTCACCTTGATTTTCCAACGCTGCTTTCCCCAATGATGAGAATTTTCAATGTGGTTAGAATATTTTCGTTCAATTCTGACATCTTAGGAATAGGGTGATTTGAGAAAATTTTACGTAAATTGCATAAAAAAATTCCTGCAAATGCGCATAATTGATTAGCCGTGTGACGCGAACAAAGCAATTTTTACGTCGTTATCAAGATTGTTCGTGGAACACCTTGAATTTTCTTGTTCACGATACTTACGCGATGATTATTTTTCGTCTGCAAATTATTAAGTTAATCAAGAGCATTAAAGTAAAATTAAATTAAATTTGAGTACGAAAAATTGACATGATTCGACACTTCAGTACACTGTCCTTATCAAGTTATTTACATAAATATTTTTATCAGTCGTAGTAAAACGAATTTTCTTTAATTTACAATAATAGATACTGTTGGGAGTTAGTAATGAGCAGTATCGTTCTTCGTTCATTCATATTCTATGGATGGATGAATGGTTCATATTGATTCACCCATGTTGTAATCGAATCGAACAAATCATTCAATTTTAGTGTGAAAAGTTTGTGAAAAAGCAATACTTTGAATTTTCCTACAATTTTCTGCAAAATTCTTCCTGTTTCCTAGCTAATCCCATGCATTCACGTCAGTAGTCATATATAACTTCAAATCCACTTTTATGTCATCATATTTTTTATTCGCAGCAGATCGTAATCACCCAATTTCCATACCAAAACTTCGAAGTTCAAATGACCGAAATAACCTTCATTTCACGTACCTATTTCGATTTTGATTAATATGCTTACTCGTAATTTTTTCCTCCATTTTTCGAAACTTCGAGTTCGAAAGAAGTTTCTTTCGAGTTTAAATCAAAGAATTGTCGATAATCAGTTTTATCTAAGAAGAAAAATCGAATTATCTAAGGTAGTATCGAATTCAATTCGTACTTCATACACCAACCATCTGAATCTGCTGACTCAACAACCGCTCACGCTCAGTATGGTTTATCTTCTAAAATCATCATAAAATGATGAAACGAAATCTGTATACCAACGAAAAAGATTTTTCCTGTTTGCTATCCAAATACTTACAACCCTGATAATCGAATATCTAATTTCCAAGCAAATGAAAAATTACCTTGACATGGGCGAGAAACTCTCTCGAATCTTCATAACGATTAAAACAACGAAGCAGTCAAGATGGCACCTAAACCAAAAGGAATTGTGACTATTAACCCGTTCTTCAATTACATGCGGGAAGTTCGTACACGACCCAATGTAATGGGCTTAAGCGCCCGAGAAGCATCCCAGATCGGCGCCAGAGAATGGCGAACCATGAACGATTGCGATAAAGAAAGATATCGCCGAATGGCCCGAGACCAAAGCGCCTCCAATAAACGTCGACGCCGCAGCCTTCAAACGCGAAGACGAACGACGCCTCTGGTAACCCGTTCGAGAAGCGCCGGGCCCGTAACGAGAGCTCGTCGTTCGGCATCATCTGCGAAGATGATGGCCCACTGCGGACCAGCCCCAAGGCGAAGCAGATCCGGTAGGCGCAGGCCTTTAAAAATGGCTACGCGTTCATCGTCGAAACCTCGAACTCGCAGAATGCGTAGAGCATCGACAACGCGTGCATCATCGAAACCGCGAGTACGACGAATGCGCCGAAGATCGACGAGTAAAACCAGAGGTAGAGTTTCTCGAATGCGTTCTACCACCAGGATGCCCAGAGCGAGAACAGTCCGTAGACGTTCGGCGGTCAGAAAAACGGCTGTTAAAACCGTTCGAAGACGTTCTACCACCAGAAGATCGAGAACTGGGCAATCACCGGCAAGGCGCAGAGTAGTTCGTAGACGTATGTCGGGTGCTCGATCGAGAGTTCGTAAAGCAGCCGCGCCGAGAACGAGAACAATGCGTCGAAGATCGGCTGCCGGGGTCGTGCGCCGAAGAACTCGTAGATCAACAACGAGAAGGCAAACTGGCACAAAAAGATCTACCACCAGGAGGCGTGTAACCCGAAGAAAAACGCCGATGAAACGTGCATCAACTCCGCGAAAGGTTAAAAGTACCTCGATGACGTGCCCAGCACCCACCACAGCGCCTGCCCAGATGGACTGTGGTGCTTGTCAATAATATAATATCCATATTCTTCGATTTAATGTTTGTATCCTCCTAATCATTTAAAATCCGCTTTTTTTATCCTCTAAATTCACTCAGCATCTTTTATAAAATCATAACGAAAGTATTCAAAATAAATTATCCGAAAAATAAATAATCGTTTTAATCATCAAGAGTTTCATCTTACAAATGGTAAAAAAAAACCAAATAAATTTTGGAGTCAGTTTCCACTTCAATGACTTTCATCAAAATGAAAAATATACACTCGATTTACTTATTATAAGACCAACTTGTAGCTCGAATCAAGAAAAAAAACTTTACACTCGTTGATAATCTACGCACCGAGTCGAAAACAAAATAAAACCGAACAATCAACGGATCATACTTCAATAACACTATTCTGTCGGTCATTTCTGTAGATTATTGGTCGAAAGTAGTCCAAATTTAGACTCGTTACTTTTTCGATTTATTAGCACCTCCTCCTCGACGGAAATTTTTTCGATTCTGAAACAATAAAATTTGATTACAAAACTAAATTTTCAAATTACCTCGTGCGATGAATTGTCAGTTTCGCGTCTAGAAGGTTAAGGTATATGAAATTTTAATAATACTAATTTATTACACTTACTTTTTTATTAGCTCCAAATTTTATTTTGGAATTCAACAATTGCTTCAAATTTTTCTGACTTCCTGTAGTAAATTTTTTATAATTTTCAGTTGAGTAGTCGTGCGCAACAAAATTCTGCTTTGGGGTTTCATTTTTTTGCTGTTTCTTCGAGTTTTTAGATTTTGGTTGGTTGCGACTGCTGTTGCTTTCTGCGACTTTTTCATTTTGATCGCTTTTTGCATCAGAATCTTTTGGTTCAGTTTTACACTGCGAGTCATCAACTTCGACAATATTTTTCGCCGTTTTTGGGCGTTTGGATGTGTTATTATTTGTAATCTGCAATAGTTTAACGATACGTACATGATTATTTTTGGAAAAAGATCTGAAGTAGGAAATCCTACAACATTTTACTTACCTCATGTGATGAGCTGTCAATTTTGCGTTTAGATGGCGAATTGTCAGGTTTCTGAAATTTTAATAAAATTAATCAACGAACACGTGGCATCTTTAAAACAAGAAATGGGCGTTTATTTACCGTGGTCTTAATTTCTGGTTCTACTTTAATATCCTTGTGTCGTTCTGCTTTTGGAATATACCTTATCTGCAAGAAAAATTAAAATCAATACGCTTACTACGCTTTATAAACAATAAAAAATTCAAATTACCTGTTCCTCTTCGGGTATGGCTTCTTCTTCTTTTTCTTTTCTTAGTTTTTCTTCTTCAGCCAACATGAATTCTAAAGTTCTTTTATAACGTTCGTAAGGAGATACGAATTTAACAGTAACGCGTTTATTCAAAGTCTGAAAAAAAATCAATTATTTGTTTGAACTCGAAATACGTTAAAACGGTCGAACCTTTACGTACCTTAGAGTCGTCGTTAAAAACATTCAAACACGATTTATTTTCTTGTTCTGTGACCTCTATAACGTCAGATCCGTCAAACAGGGTGGGTAAATCATTTCTAAAATCTCCAAGATGCGAAAAATCGTGAGGAGTTTGTAATTTACTGAGAAATGCGGCACTTCGAATGGCTAAAGAATTAGTAAAATGTTGCATGGAACTCTGCAAATAGAAACCATATTTGTTCGTCAAATGGTGAAAAATTCTGGTGATTCGAAAAATTGCTAGGAGGTGAAAGGAAATATATTTCTGTTTCGTGAAAAATCACGAATCAAACGCTCGAGTTGATAAATCAGTTCCTTATCATTATACGAGTTTAATCAAAGTGAATTCATTCTTGGTTTCGTTCGTATTTCCGCATTTAAATGTGATCTTCATGATTATAAGTTTAAAATGAACGCACTTTTCTTCTTATAAAAATTATAGAACATGTAAAAATCTCCCAACACCGTTAAAAATATTACAAACGTAACTACTCGTAAAATTAGTATTAACAAGCGTCATTCTTCAGGTTTTATTTAAAAACAAAATTACCAGTCCGGTTTTTGAAATTTAAAAAAATATAATATTTAAAATTAAAATAGACAAAAGTATAAATAAAAATTGGTAGCAGAGATCACAGCATGTTTTCGAGATGGTAACAAGGTATTCGAGAATAACCCAGGGAAAATATCATGATATGAATTATCCAGCCTTAAGTAGAATGCGAGGATCTCTATCTAGATAAGATGCAATTAAATCCGACACTTTATTTACCATTTGTACGGGTTGTCTTCGTGCTTCACTGATGATATCAAATATCCTATCGATATTCTTTCTCACTAAAATAGGTACCGGATTGCAACATCCTAAAATTCCATTTCTGTCTTGTGGTAACATGTCGACTAGACGAAATAGCATATGGTTCGGCAGTACAAATCTAAAAAAACAAATTAGATTCTAATTCACGAAACATTCTATTAAAAAATGCTCAAATTTACCTCAAACTTTCGTCTTCTTTACGAGCCATTTCATCTCTCCACAAGTATAAATTCCTTAAAGCGAATAATTGACGGTTATCTAAATTACGCTTGCAATCCTTGATCATTTTCATGAGACCTACTTCGTCGTTGGGCTTCTCGTAACGCTGTAAAAAAATACGCAATTTGACTTCTTTGGTCAATAACCATGTAGACTTTATAAAGGAAAGAACAACTCACTTTCTTGCAAAGATCAGCAGCTCGATTAAATATACTTTCGACTAATCTCGTATTACCGCCATCTTTGTCGATCAAATCGTTTCTTATTTTATCGTATATGTAAAGCAGGTAATGAGTATCACTTCTCGCGTAAGCTTGAGCAGCTGGATCTAAAGGTCTGCAGACATTTATCGAGTTAATCGAGTATCTCAATAAATACACATGGAGAATCATATTTTACTTACCTAATACGCCAATCATACAATTGATACTGTTTATCAGCCTTTACATTGCAATAATGGTCTAATAAAAATGCTAAACCGAGTCTGTGAAAGTTCAACTCCATGGCTGCGAAAAACGTATCAAACATGTTGACTACATACAAATTCAAATCTTTTTGTAACCATTCAACATCTAACTCAGCACCATGAAAGACCTAGGAAAAAAATTCACTATTTAATTTCATTCTTATCAATTTCCATTCAAAAATACAATTATTCACCTTGACGATGGCAGGATCAGTGAAAACTTCATTAAGTACGTGTAATTCGTGTCTCAAGTTTAGGGCATCGACGATATAATCATCTTTCCTGGTTGATATTTGCATTAAACACGTAATCCCTTGATAAGAACGATAATCGTGATGCTGTAATAGAAATTATAATAAGGAAAGGTTGTAAAACGGACGTATGATGATTTTTATAAAAATACCTCTAAATCTACTGCGATTTCCGATTGCTTTAATAAATCTTTCAACATGTTTTTCAATTGTTCGGAAGTTTCTACGAATATTTCACGTTTTTCGTTAACGTCCCATGGTTTTTGAGGTGTGACTTTACGTAAATGAGCACGAGGTGGAGCGAAGAAATTTATTTCATATAGATAAGGATGGCTATATCTGTAATCCAATCCAATAGTCAACTAATGTGTAAAAAAATTTGGAAAATGTAGATGTAAAAAGTTACAAACCTCATAACACCACCGGGTCCTTTTTCCAAAGCAAGTGAAAGCGGTTTCAATAAATTTGGTTTTTCCGGGATATTTGGCTTGAAGGGGACTTTAGAGTTGTCAACTTTTACTTTGAAACTTAATTGGGGTTTAACATAAACTCTCGCCATATTAGTCGGCCTTCGTTTGAAAAAACTTTGTTTCGAATATCTGGTGGTATCAGTTTCGGGAGCATTTGGTACAACGGACTCGGGTTTTGGAGCAATGCCATTCAATTGGTCGACGTTACGTTTCTAAATCGAAATATTCGGATTAAATCGTATCCAGAAAATCAAGACGTATAATAAATACGATCAAGAATAACTTACCACTCGTTCTAATATTCTATTCACACCATCTACAACCAAGTCTACTTTCTCTTCATTGTCGTGTAATTTTAAATTAGTTTTAAATCCTTCTTGTCTGAGAACATCTGACATCCTGAAATCCATAATATTAGTGGTCTGATTCGTAGAAAAGAAACCAATAAACGTACATTTCTTCCAACTGGTCGGTGTACGGTTGAATTTCATGATTAAATTCGGGGAAACAGGCGACGAAATTATTTCTGGCCGAGCCAACAGGTAGACTGTTTGATATTTTGATACATTCTGCCAATACTCGTATGTGGTTCTGTAAAAATTAAACGATTGTTTAAACATAAGGTCATCTTACGGAGAACTTAAATTTATTGTAGCGAAGAAATGCGGTTAGGATTATTATAAACTGTAAGTTTTTCAGTACCATAGCTAAAAACGTGATTAATACCTTCACCACTGCACTAAAATCACAATCAGTTTCACGGCTTTTCGACTCCATTTTTTCTACCACCATGAATTTAGCTGTCGACTAGGGCACCATACGCTTGATTTTGATCCTGTAATAGAATTAGGCTAGAAATATTAATTAATAAGAATTTTTTTAATTTCAAAATCGTATTATTTATCACGTTATCAACATCAAACATTCGAAATCAAATTTCAGTAAATGAGGACGTAGCGCTAAATTTCAGCCGTTTTGAATTTTTTCTCCTCATCCGTCATTTCGTCATTCTCATTGCTCATCGTCTTTCATTAGCACTTAGCAGAGCTTTGAATTTATGAAATTGCATATTTGTCTACGGTCAGAGACGAAACTTGATCAAAAAATTGGAGGAGGGGGTTATAGGAAAAATTTGCCGACTAATATTTTATGCGATTCATGAAATTTCCTGACGAATGAGCCCAATTTCATTTTGCATATTTTGCATATTTTGAGGTTTGCCCAAAATCAGACCGAAGTATTTGATTTCTGGCATTTTTTTCCAAAATTGCCAAACTAAAAAATGCCACCAAAAAGTGTTCAAATTT
>FIZU01045907.1:0-30403 GCA_900064475.1 Pseudococcus longispinus
TTTCTACCATGAAATGACAATTTCTACTATAAAATCATAATTTTGATCAAAAAAAATGAAAATTTTGACAAAAATGACAGTTTGAACTAGGAAATGAAAAATGACAAAAAAAGTGATTTTGACAAATAAATGACAATTTTGACCAAAACTGGTATTTTTTACAAAAAAAATACGATTTTGGCCAAAAGTAACTTGATAAAATTCTGAGAATATTTCCATCGAAATTAAAAATGAGTAGGTAACACATATTCACGTTAGCTAGGGGGATGGGCCGCGAAGCGGGCCAGCCGCCTAGTTTTTTATAAAAAATGTTGAAAAGTCAATATCAGAATGTCAAAATATGATTTCAATGCCAAAATAATAAAATGCAATTTTTTACACTATGATACCAAAGTATGATTTTT
Organism: Pseudococcus longispinus; assembly: GCA_900064475.1. Lineage (NCBI taxonomy): Eukaryota > Metazoa > Arthropoda > Insecta > Hemiptera > Pseudococcidae > Pseudococcus > Pseudococcus longispinus. The sequence continues at coordinate 405 of FIZU01045907.1, forward strand.
GACATCATGACATGATGTAAAAAATGTCAGATTTTGACACAGAAATTCAAGAATGAAATTTTTGATGCCAAAATGTCATAATAAAATATTTACTGCTCGAGCGTCACAATATCATTTTTGAGTTTTGACCCAAGAACGTTGAAACTACTATGACAACAATTATGATGCTAAAATGTCATTCCCCATGCAATTTTTGACTAAAGAATGTCAAATAATTATGAATTCTAGTACCATATTGAAATATGTTTTGACACCTGTCATAATGTCAAAATGACAACATTTGACATTAGATAGTAAAAATTATTGGTTTGATACTAGAACATCAAAATGTCACGTTTGACATCGAAATGTCACTTATGAGTCCAAATGTCACTTTTGACATCTAAATGTCACTTTTGGCACTAAAATGTCTTTTTGACATATACAAATGTCCCTTTGACATAAAAAATGTCACTTTGAGTATTTGTCTGACAAAACGTCTAAAAGTCAACATCCAAAAAGGCATTGAAAATCTTAATATTTTTCCAACTTTAAAAAATCTAACAAAATGTCTGAAAGTCAGCGAGATCTCTGAAATTTTCCAAGTTCAATCAGTCTGGTTGACATTACTTACGTTGAAAAGTGAGTGTGAATTCTAAAATGATCTAAATCCGAAAAGTCAGGTTAAAAGTCAATATGATTTCTGAAATTTTTCCAAGTCCAGAAAGTCCAAAGTGTTTCTCTGACAAAATGTTTAAAAGTTAGCAATTCAGCATCATCTCTAAAATTGTCCAACTCCAAAAAGTTGCTGGTTTTAATCGTCGCAAAAGCATATTCTTTGCTAAAACTACCCTAGAGGGCAAGCAGGATGGGTTTTTAGGAGCGGAAACACCCTTATTTCTGCACATAAATGGGTAATAGTATGTTTGGTATCATTTCCACATAATTTGACTCTACTGAGCTCGAATCCGTCGAGTGACACAATCGTAGAATTTGTGTTGCAGAAAGTGATCAATTTTTGACTTTTTGTATAAACAAAGGAAAAATCACAACTTTTCATTTTTTGAGCCCTGTGAAGTGACCAATTGAAGTACGAAACAAGTCCTCTCATTATAATTCGAATCTTTTGAACCCGAGTTCGAAAGTATAGTTCTAGATAAGAGTTAGGAAATTCTCGCAATTGTCGAATTTGCTCAACGTAAAATGCTAAATTTTTACTGAAATTAACATTAAATTGCGTTTTCTCACTTCCTAACCTTTATACCTTTAATCGATTGGGATTTAATTTTTTTTGACCAAACTCAAATTCGAATTCTAGGCAGCAAGTAGGAATTTTCACAATTATCGAATGTGCATGGAGTATAATGACCGATTTGTGCTTAAATTTGACAGAATTTTTTCATTTTTAGAAGAATAACTCGTTCTTACTGCAAGATAGAAAAAAAATTATAGAATAAAACATGACTGTTTTTCAACTTTCTACAACTTTTGTTTAAAAGTTTTATTCGTATCGTCAATTTGGCAACTTTTTTCACCCGAGTGTCCCCAAAAAAATTACGCTGCAGTGAAAAATCACGATACGAAAAAAAACTTGAAACAAAAGTTGTAGAATATTAAAAATTCATCATTTTTTGTTCTACAATTTTTTCCCTATTCTGTAGTGGTGAGAAGCCATTCTTCTTAAAAGATAGGAATTTATGCATAGTCGACGTATGGATTTTTACAAAAATTGACCTTTTTCTGCGACACAAATTTCACGATTGTGCCACTTCTCTACTTTCAATTGGAAAACTAATGTTGGATTTGAGTTCTGGAGGGTCGAATTACATGGAAACGATACCAAACATATCCGTGCCCCACTATGAGCAGAAATAGGGGTGTTTCCATTCCTTATACCTTTTCCCGTACGTTCCCCAAGGCCAATTTTTAAACGGCTCTCCTTCCCCAAACTATTCTTCTGATTCATACTAAAAAGAAATGCCACATATCAACTCGTGTTCAAAAAAAGAAGCATACCTGTGCTAACCGCTTGAACTATAATCCTCACGTCCGTTTTATAAAATTTCATCGTTCAAAACGAGCCATAATTTCATCAACAGACACGATCATATGCTATAAGCGGGACAAAAAACCCGTAACTGGCAAAGTGGCCACTTAAGAGGCAATTTTTTCCATTACCGTGGTGCACATTTTACTGCATCGTTGCGCCAAGCTCTTGTAATCTCGCTAATGTAGGTATAATCCAGCTTACGTACATATGTGTTGCGAATACAAGGGGCTAGCGATGTGCCGATGCAGCCGGCGTTGTGTAAATTTTTTTTTTCTAATATTACGAAAATTTTCTCTCTTTTGTGCCGAGCACACGAGCACAAATGATTTTACGTATAAAGCTTCGTCGTCGATTTACATCGCTGGCACCCTTCTTCCTCTTGGTCGTATTTTTTTTATCGTACTCGTAAATCGTGCGCAATGTTGGAAATTTTGTTGCTCAACACAATCGACTCTCTATCTAGTTGATTCGGCCCCACTCGCGAAGCCCGTCCCGGTGCATGGATAATTTGAAAACGAGCTTCGGAACGTTTCCAGCGAATATTTTACGTTCGCGTTTGAAATTGTCGTGTTTATATATCCGGCCCTCTTCGTCGGATGGTAAACGCTGGCCGGATTTTTTTCTCGGGGTAACGAGCTTTAATAAATGAAAATTCATTTCGAACAAAAAGCTCGGGCCGAGGCGAACGAGGCAGCTGATGAGATTTCGCTAAATGGGCAATACAAGCTTATGAAATCCGTCGGGTATTTAATATCGTCTGCGTTACGTTGCTCCTGGCGCAGAACCCGCCGTTTTACAATTTAGGTCGTTTTTTCCTCCGTTTCGCGCGACGTTCGCATCGCATCGAATCGTCAAAAAATGAAGGAAAACCGAGCGTTTTTTTTCGGCTAAATCCTTACTTACCCCGGTTTGTCGCCACCCTCGATACCATTTTATGCGTCGAGATTCGTCGTAACAACATTTTTAAACAACGCAATCCGTCTCCAATTACGGAAACCACACATGTCTAAATATTTAACCAAACTGTTCCGGATCTCACCCTTCCTCGCCCCGCCCTGCTTTCATGTCGCAAACTCAGATTACAAAACGCTTTTAAAAGAAGAACGAGGAGGGAAAAATAGAAACAAAACGAAATATGTACGTACATTGGGAAAAAAAAGAAAGAAGACTTTCGGAGTGTACTCTGCCGAAAAAAAAAAGCTCTTTCGGTACAATTTTGACTTTTCGTACAGTTGTATTCTCGCGAATAATACAGTACAACATCGCGTCTCGTCCTGCTTCGTATAATAAATAATGAACGTTCGCCTAACCCATTTCTTACACGATTCAATCACATAAACGATACATTTTGCTAGAAATTTGCGCGCGTGGCGTGTGTGTTCGACTTCGAATCTCGCTCGATGTATGCGCGACGGTGTCTTTTTCTCGCTCGCTCGCTCCAGCTCGATCTTTTCCTCTCCCGCTTCTCTGTCTGTCTTTGTTTCTATATGAATCTTCTCGAATTCCCGCCTAAAGTTTCTTCGCTCTCTAGATTGCTGGTAAAATTAACTGTTCGCTTTGTTACACACCATCATCGTCTCGTTGATATACCGGAGATGGAATTTCGTCTCTTTTAACGAGTCATTTTTATGCCTCTTCTTCGCGTTTTCCCATCACGCCACCCTCCTCCACCCCCTACCTCAATCGCTCTGCCATGCCGCCGTACCTACGAGCTATTCTTCGTTTTTCGAATACATTGATTTTTTTTACGCTTTGTTTCATATACCTCCATCTGCTGTTTCTCTCTCTCTTTCTCTCGTTTCTCCGCCACCGTCGCGCTGCGTTTAAACAATAGTTTTTCGAAGGTAATTTACGTCATAATTTCAGTCTCGCGTTGACTACGGAGGGGCATGCGATCGGCGATGGGTAGCGGCAAGGGTCGCAATTCTATATCGTGTGCACGCAAACCTCCCAGTCTGGACGGAAATTGAGATATTTCGAGTGGAAAAAAAAAGTTGACCTGAGGTTTCGTTTTCCATTTTTATAGGGTGATAAAAGAACGCGCCGGTTTTATTTCGCAACTGATCTCAACAGAGAAAAAAAAAGAAGGGAAATTATTTTTTTTTCTTCGGTGTAAAATGCCAATGCGGCATTTTCAATTATCGAGAAAATATTTATATATTTTTTTCTTTTATGTAAGGCTGACGCGAATAAAAAAGTACCCGTAAGTACGTTTATCGTAAATAATGAAATAGCAGCTGTGCAATTGATTAAATCGAAAATTTCTGTAATACGTTTCAATGTAAAGCTTAAAGATAAATTTTTGGATTTGGAAAATTTGAAAATTCCAACTTTTTGGACTCGAAAATTTTCAGAGATTTGTGGTTTGAGATTTAGACATGGACTTGGAAAATTTCAGAGATTATCAGAATTTTTGAAATTTTCCAAGTCAACAAGTCGGAATCTCAAAAGTCAGACTTCTAAAAATTTCTAAGTTCAAAAAGCTAGAATTTTCAGGTTTTCTAAAATTCAAAAAGTAAAAATCTCTCAATGATTTTTTGAACTATGAAAATTGAAAAAATATGATTTTGAGTAGGAGATTCTGATTTTTTGGATTTCATTGCTTCCGTTTGAAAAAGTCGAGCACAGGTGAGATAGGCAAACTACCGAGCTCATGATATCCTCTTTTCAAAAAAATTATCATGAATTATTTCCAAAATTGATTGCTTGGGAAATAATTCATGATAATTTTTTTGGAAAGAAGATGAAATGAGCTTTCAAATCATACTTAGCTATACTTTTTGATTTCGAACAATTTTCTTTTTTGTGACGTCACATTTTATTCTCTTTTTAACGTGTAATGACAAATTTTCAAAATTGCTTCTTTCTCAAAATTTTGATATTTTAATAACTTTTTTTTTACAAAGTTTGATACTTTTTAGCCAGAATGATTTTTCGAATGAGGTTTGAGGTCTGAGGTTAAAGTCAAAATTTCAGGTTTGAGAATTGTTTTTTTTTTACCAGAATTACAATTTTTTTCTCAAACACAATCTACGAATGAATTGCACCGAAATTGAACTTGTTAACAACTAACTGCGTGACACGTGTCAATAACCTGTTGTGACACGTCTTACACAAAATTCTGACCCGATCATCATAAGGATCAGGTCACGTCACTTGGTACGAATACATTGATTCGTAACATTTTGACGCTAACTATGTGACATTTTGACTCATGTCAGACTGTCGGGTGATATTCAAACAATTGCCGTGTGACATTTTCAAACATTCGTCACATAATATATTGACATGAGCCACTTGATATTTTGACACAAGTGTGACATGAAATATGTCACTTAGTGTTTCGGTAAGTAACATTCTGACACTCGTCGTGTAATATTTGATTTTTCACGTGACATAGCATGGAATATGTCACTTTATATAATGAGTGTGTCACGTAACAGAGCTCGACATATGTCATGTAACATTTTGATATGCGTCATGTAACATTTTGATATGCGTCATGTGACATTTTGGGATGCTTCGTGTGATATTTTGAAATGCGTCACGTGACATTTTAAAATGAGTCACGTGACATTTTGAAACGAGTCACGTGACATTTTGAAACGAGTCACGTGACATTTTGAAAGAGTCACGTGACATTTTGAAATGAGTCACGTGACATTTTGAAATGGGTCACGTGACATTTTGAAATGAGTCACGTGACATTTTGAAATGGGTCACGCGACATTTTGAAATGAGTCACGTGACATTTTGACATCTATCATGTAATAGCTAGGCATATGTCACATTACTTAATGGCGCATGCCATGTGATATTGTGACACATGACACGTGACATTTCAATACGTGTCAAGTGACACTTTGGCACATATCACGTGACATTTTGACATGTATCATGTAATATTTTGATATATGTCACGTGACATGATATCGCCTGATTAGTAACATTTTGACATGTGTCACGTGACGTTTTGATATGTGTCACGTGACGTCTTGGCATGTGTCACGTGACGTCTTGGCATGTGTCACGTGACGTCTTGACATGTGTCACGTGACGTCTTGACATGTGTCACGTGACGTCTTGACATGTGTCACGTGACGTCTTGACATGTGTCACGTGACGTCTTGACATGTGTCACGTGACGTCTTGACATGTGTCACGTGACGTCTTGACATGTGTCACGTGACATTTTCATGCAACTCACACGTCATTTAGACACGTCTGACACATGTTACGCAACATTTTGACACGTGTTATGTTACATTTACCATTTGTTTTGTGACACTCGACACAAGCGTCACTTCGTGATTTTTGAAAATGTCTAGAAGTCTGTTATAGATTCTCTAAAATTTTTGAATTCCAAAAAGTCTTATGTCTGACAAAAAGTCTAGAAGTCATCACCGAGAAATTTTGTGACGGAACTTCGTCTCGCTTTTCGCGAAATTATCGTAGTAAAAGCGTATCCCAGCTGATATGAAAATTTTGGTAAAGTGTACCTCCGTATTATTTTCTTGAATATTGGAAGGGAATAAAGTGATAAACTCATAAATCAGATGTCTTTTTACGGTACAAGTAACACAAACTGAAAAAAATTTGCTTGATTTGAAGAATTTTCTTTTCAATTTTCACCAATTATTAAAATATTCCATACTTTTTTTTGACCTATGTTTTTTATTGGCTTAAATTTTGGGAACTGTTTTCTCCGGCCCCTCAGCCCCTCCCCCATACTTACTAGCTCAAAAATGTTACTGTGAAAAATGAAAAAATTTATGATTTTACAACTTTTCTTCTGAAACACCACGAAAAGAAAAAAAAACGAAAATTGAACAAATAACAAACGATGAAGATAAGAGAAAAATTATGATTTTGATTTAATGCCAAAATATCTAAGAAGTTGAGAAAAATTGAAATGAAAAAATAAAATAAACACGATCAATGAATCGTTTGTCAAAATATATCACCGTTTTGAGAGCCTTTGCAAAAAATCAGAAATGCAATTATTTTTAACTTTTTTCAAAAATTCAAAAATGATCGCTTAAAGAATTGAAAAAAATTATTGCCTCCTTCGATGGATAAATTGAGGACACGTGTATCAATTTTCAAGCCACATTATTCTTTTATATCCGAACAAAATTTCACGATTTGTTTAACAACTTCTTTGAACTTTTTAACGACTATTTTTCAACATGCACGCTTCTCTCGCTATAATCTGCGGCTGGACCCTTTAAACAAAAGTGGCATGGCGTACCCATTTATACGATATTTTTAGCCGACTTTTCGAAAATTCCGCGCACGCCGCTGATTAGTACATAAGTACATAAAAACGCCAACAATTGTTTCAGTCATTCGGCGACGAAATTCCGCATACGCTGGGAAAATACAGATGGAAGAATAACCGAGCTTGATTACGTGGAAAAAAAACTGCTGTAACCGCAGGTCGCTAAATAAACAAGCGCTCGGACAAATGTTTATTTAAAATTGCACACAATACAGCGATGCTCGTAAAACAAGCCAAATGGTTTGAGAAAAATTTTTAATTTGCGTCCGACGAAAATTATTACATATCCAGCTTCTTTTTTTTTTCGCCGTACGTTCGCAAAAGCCGCAGGAAATGCTACGATTATTTTCGCTATACCGCAGAGAAAAACTGACTACAGAGGAGGGGAAAAAACAGCAAAGTTGAAAAATTCTCTTCTCTCGCAACTAACGTTATTGTTCTCTCGTTAAGTACATGTTTCGTCGGTAAAGGAGAAAAAAAATCGCGCATACAAATCAAAAAAAAGATGAAAATTGCCCGAAAATGGTTAGCGAAGGGAAAAAACTCCCTATTATATAATTAAATCTAATTTCGCTCTATAAAATTCAATCATCGAGAGCTAAGTTGGCTTTATGCCAAGCGTTGATATGAAGAGATGGTGTTCATTTGTGAGCTCTCTTTTGTTTTTTAAGTAACTTATGAACGTGCAAAAAAAGGGCTCGAGAACTTTCGAAAAACTCGAAAAACTTTTTCCACACAGAGCCGTTGCCTGGCCCGGCCATCGGCAGCGGCGGCAGCGACGGTGTAATTTATAGTAAAAATTTTATTCGTATACAGGGTTTACCAAAGTTCCAAAAGCAAGGTATCGATGCGAGTAAATTCGTTGGCTTTTCGTGGCGCCTTTAGCACGCGAAAATTTCAACCATGCAATTTGTTCCGAATGGTGTCGCATAGACAGACAAATTGGCAAAATGTTTATAAACGCGATGGCTAGAAAAAAAAAACGAAATTCCCTAATAAATGGATTAAAAATGTTTTCGAAAGCTGTAAATTACCCTAATGGATATGTCGTAATCGCGACGACATTTTTCAATGCGCCATTCAAAACACGTACGATAAATTTACGCTCTTCCCCGCCCACAATAGCGCGATTTCTAGTGTAATTGGTAAATATTCTGGTGTCGGAGTCATCATCGTTATAAATTATTTTCATTATTTGGAACCGTTTTAGTTTATAAATTATCATCGATTACCATAATTACCGTACATTTACCGCCAATTACCGATTATAATGCGATAAAATATACAAAAGAATGTCGCCAATATATCTACCAAGAATCGTCGGCCAATATGATTATACTCGTTCGTGGCCTCTTGTTAATTTCATTCATCTTTTATATACGGGCTTATATCATTTTTACAGTGATTTCATCAAATTTTGTAGGAAATATCAGTAAATACGCGTAATTACGAGCGATACGTGGTAATTGATATCAGTTATTGAAGAGAGAGAAATATTCAATAAAAATAAGTTACAATATACCTACTTAATCAATTCACAATCAGATACAAAATAGGAATCGATATTACAAACTGCAGAGCTATCCTTGAACGATTTCACCGCAGGGATAAATCGTTCAAGAACGACTTGATTAGATATGGATTGTTTACAAAAGTTGATTGAAATTGACAGGTTCAATCATAGAACAAAAATTGTTTGTGAACGATTTGCTGATTTCAAATGAACCATTCACAAACGCATAACTCAATATCAGGCAATTTGGCCACAGTTGAATCATATACAGGGTGTTCTGATAGCAGTTCACCGCCTTTAAACCAGAGATGCAGGTACCCAAAATACATCAGAGCAATGCATGTTTGCAGACCCCAAGATTATGCACTAGTCCTGGTAGATATTTCAAACCGTCGTAACTCCGTTTATAATATAGATAGACAGTTCTTTTTTAAACTTTCTTGTAAAACTTTTCAAGCTCTACAAAATTAGTTGTATTCATGTTATGCCTAACTCTAAAATTGAAGGAGCTACAATGATTTGAAAATTTGTAGTCTTCATAATACTTTCAATTTTTCAAGTTATGCAAATGTTGTAAGATCCATTTTTTGTTGAGCTTTTTGAGCTCTAGGAAATGAGCTTTCAATATTCAGCTCAACTCCAAAATTGAAAACATGAGAGACCATTTTGATAAATTTACCTTTTTAATGGTTATAACTCCTTCAATTTAGAGTTATGCTAAAAGCTATCAGCTCATTTTGTAGAGCTCAAAAAACTCAACAAAAAATGACTCTCACAAAATTAGCATTACTCTAAAATTGAAGGAGTTACAACCATCAAAAAGACAAAAAGTGACATTATTTTCTCAAAATTCAATTTTTTTCAAAATGGTCTTTCATGTTTTCAATTTTGGAGTTGATTAAAAAATTATTAGCTCATTTTGTAAAGCTCAAAAAGCTCAATAGAAATGACTCTTTAAAATTTTTGCATTACTTGAAAATTGAAGGGGTTATGAAGCCTACAAATTTTCAAATCATTGTAGCTCCTTAAATTTTAAAGTTAGACAAAACATGAATATAATTCATTTAGTAGAGCTCAAAAATTTCCACAAGAAACTTTCGAAAAAAAATTGCCCAACTAAATTATCAGCGGAGTTACGACTTTTTGAGCATCTACCAGAATTAGTGCATAACTTTGCCCCTTCAGATCATTCCTGGAGTCGGTAATCATGCATACACTTATGTAATTTGAGCCTATAACACAGTTTCAGACAATTCTTCCAAATTTAAATTGTACCCAAGCAATTTAATCATATTCAAATCGATTATGAAAGATTTAATCAGAGATGAGTGAATTATTCCGAAACATAATGATCAATATGAGTCATTCAAGAAGAAATCGATCAAGGATTAATCATTTATGAACGAGTCCTCAGCCTCAGCTTAATTAATCATTCTTGAACAATTCAAGCAACATGATTAATTTGCGAATAATTCAGTTTAAATAACTCATTAGCAAATGACTTGATCAAACACAAGTTATTCATAATATTCATAAAAAATTGATCAGTGAACAACTAACAAGAATCATTTGTGAACTCAAAGATCAGAATGAATTGTTTGATCGAGGAAGGAATCGTTTATGAACGACGTACACAGCTAAATGAATCATTCACGAACATTTCAATCAAACAAGATTTGTTTGTGAATGATCAATTTGAGATAAGTCTCGTGTCAACGACTTGATCAAACAAATAATTCAAAAAAAAAATTGATCGCGTGGTCAGGTAATAAAAATTGTTTGTAAACGATTTATTGGTATGAAATGAATCATTCGCAAACACAATATTTGTTCACAATCACAGCCAATCTAATCATAGCTAAATCATTCGTGGCGAATTTAATCAAATCTGAGTTTATCATGAATGATTTATTCAAATAAGTGTGACTCATAATGAACTGTTTGTGAATAGTTCGATCAAGGATGAATCTTTGTGAGTCGTTTGTATCGTTTGCCAACAACTTGATAAAACAAATAATTTAAAAAAAATTGACGATATGGTGGAGGAATAAAAATTGTTTGTGAACGTTTCATTCATACAAAATGAATCATTCGCGAACACAATTTTGTTTGTAATCACAGTTAATATGATCACAGCTGAATCATTCGCGACCAATTTAATAAAATCCGAGTTTATCACGAATAATTTATTCAAAGAACAGTGACTCGTTTCAAAACGATATGATCAAAACGAATTATTCTTGAATGGCCCGATCAAGAATGAATTAAGAATTATTGTGAATCGTTTGCGAATGATTTAAATTGAAATGAGTTGTTTGAAAACGATTTGATGAGCCGTATCTATTCGAACAACTGAATCATTTTAACCTCTGATTAATTCATTTTTTCCCACGCAGGAAGTGATATTAAGTATAGGATATGTTTTGATTTATTTTCCCAATTTTTATTCCATCGACACCACCTCTCCCTCCTTCTCTTTAAAAATTGTACAAATATTTCCCATATGGTTCATCAATACTAATTTCTGTTTTTTTTCTCTTTGCAGAAAGCTAGACTGGCGCGTATTAGGATAGCAAAGGCCGGAGCCGGAGCCGCCTTTGTTAGCAAGAAGAAAGCAGCCGAAGCTAGATTAGCAGCTCAAGAATCCGGTTTAGAATTAGATGATAATTATAGAGACGAGGATATATTCGAATTGCAACATCATCATTTGCTACGATGCCTCGAAAAAACTACCGTTAGTTCATCAAGCGAAATCCTATAGGTAGCTATACAATTTTCCAACCACCTCGATTAATCATATTCTCGTTTTTCGACCACAGGATCGAGAATTCGTGGAGTTAGAAACGCCATATAATGGCCAACCCAAAAGACCAGGCTCTCCTTCGCCATTAATAAGTCCATCTCATTCTGGACTCGTCCATTCCGGGATACTTAGAGCTTGCTACGGTCGATGCTGCGGAGGACAAAGATACCAGGTATGTCATCACTAAGTCGCCCAATGCTCGACTTCCAAGGCACAAGCCAGGCGCTACAAGTACAAAACCGTTCAATTACCATTCTCCATTTTCTTTTATTTGCTCCAAAAAAAAAAAATACCACATAATACGAGTCGAATATCGAGGAAAAATAATACGTACGACTTGCATGCGGCCTTTAAACCAGGTTAATGCGTGAAATGCGCGAAATTTAATGGAACCATCGTGGCTGTGGCGTTTGTTTTCGTTGCCAAATCTTGTTAAATGGCTTAGCCTAGTTTTTCGGCTGGCGCGTTTTGCTTTAGCCCTTTTCCAGGCATATATTTCGTCTTAACGCCTCGCCAGCCTTTGTTTCGTCCCGTAGTCCGGAGGTAATGATGAAAAATTTATTACCCCGGATTCGATTTTTTTTCTTCTTCCTTTTTTATTTTATTTTTTTTTTTTTGCCTTCTTCATCTCCAACGTAGTGAAAATTCTCCGCCGTTAACCTGGTATTCTGGTACAATGCGAGTATTTTTATCAAGTATACATTATCTCACATCATTTCGTTGTGTATTATTCCTTTTCCATATACTTACTATATTTTCATAGTTGAGTTTTTTTCTCTCGTTATTATTTTTAGTATTTTTTTTTCTCGTATAAATGAACTACCTACCTAAATAAAATTCGCTGTAGATGGTAATTTTTAAGAGCGAAAACCGTAGACTTTCGTACCTACTTTTTTTCCTATTTTAATAGAAAAATATAAGTTGAAATTTTTTTTATAAAGCATACGTTTTATTAGACGAAGCTTTAAAAAAAATAATACAAACGCTGTGATGTTTATAGAATAAAAAACGTCGACTATAAGTAAAGGACAATCACAGAACTGGGGGAAACTTCAAAAACTATGATTTTATAAAAGCTTATCTCCGGCATGTCCAAAACGAAATTTCTTGCTTTTTTTCGCAAAAAGGAAAAGTCCGCTGGTAAAATCGATTGAAAACGGGCGACACGATAGTACAAATTAAAAGCTTGGCCGTATTTTTTTTTTTCGGGCTACAAATTTCAAAGACTTTGCGAATAAAACAGCCCGCTGAAAAATTTATCGAACTTTTGCTAAAAATATAACTAAGGGCGATGTTTTAAAATTTTCTAACTAGAATGCGTTATTTTCTGCATTTACAACCCCATAGTCCTCGTTTTTCGTAGAATAAATACATAGTTTCAATTCGAAGGCAAAGGTTCCCTTTTTTTTTGTAACGATTAAAGGTCAACGGTACGTGAACTTAGATAACTCGAGCTAGCAAATTCATTGGTTTTGGTTTAATTAACGAAAACAACAACGGATTTATAACTCCGTCGTATAGAGACGCACAGTAGTGGCAATGTCGAAAGTAGTAGTCGATTGTAATTCAAGAGCTTTTAGTTATAAAATGCATCGTAGAAACGAGAATAATTTCGTATCATCAAGCGCAGAACTACGACAACAACATCAACTTAGAGAGAAACCGCTTCACCGATATTCGAAGAGAATACGTGTATATACCATTACAACATCTTCATCGAGTCTTCAATAAATCATATTCATCACTCGAAACCTTTTATCTTGCTATAAATTTCATTTATTATGTTCTTTTTTCCACCTATTCCACTTCCTCTCGAACCATCCGATCCACCCACGTAAAGTAGCTCTCTTGGCGTAAAAACAATTATTATACCACTCGTGGTACTCATTCATAACTCATATAAGTGAATGTATTCGCAAGTTTTCCATGTATAATGATACTCTTGAATATTCAATTTTACCCCTTCAGTTTTCGTATAGGCAATATAGGGTGTTTATATGTAACAATCATTGCTGTTTGTTCGTACTTCGTATGTAATAGTATAATCACAATGATCCTTTGGTAATTATGTAGGCAACTTATACCACTCCTAATGCAACAATGGCTTTTGAGCCTTCACTTGAAGGGGCAAGACTTGAAATTTCGAATGCATCCTATTGTACTCCTTCAATACGTATATAGGTGATTATACCATTTTCAAGGCTATAATAATTGCCTAACTTTTATCCGAAGGAATATAAGTTGGAAACTCGAGTCGACTACCTTTTCTCCATAATGATAGGCAACTTATACAGTATCAAATGCAACCTTTAACCTCGAGTTCATTTTGCTCCTTGTAGATGCTCGCATATGCAACTTATACTATATCTAGAGCCAAGTTCCAGAGCTGAATTGGTTGCCTAATTTACTTGAACAATTGAATATTGGAAATCAAATGAAAATTATTTTATGGAACATACCTATGCTATTTGTTTGAAAAATGTTTAGCATGGGCGAATCACTGTTGTCATTTATGAAAATATTTAAAATTGGCCAATTGCATTCATAAGAAATAATGAAATTTCTTCGCATTTAGTGATAAATTTACAAAGGCAATTTTGTTTATCTTACAAGAGAAGGGTGTGAAATTAATTTTGAATAGCTTTTTCTGAAATAAAGAACTGCAGTGTCTCAGTTTTTTATTCCATCTTATGCATGGGGCTTTTTCTCCCACCCTTCGGCTTTTTCTGAGCTATTCTGAATTCTATTATTCGCCTTATAGTGCAATTGCAAATAAAAAGAAAAGTTGTCCGTGCGATTACATTATTGAAAGCAATTTTATGACTGAATCTCAATTTATAGTCTATAAGGAAAAAATGAGTCAGCATGCTATTTTCCAAGGCTCTCTTTTTTTGAGGGTACGTCCTCTTTCCTTAGAAGTTCTCTATCTCTGTTCCGAACGCCGCTTTTGATGAGATATTAGGATTAATTTAAGTTATTACGAAAATTTCGATTGGACCCCTCCCTTCGCTCCAAATTTGTTTAATGCATTTGTAAATTAACAGATGATTTTCAAACGTATTATGCAAAATTGGAAGGGAAGAAGAGGTCTAATCGCAATTTTTTCAATAACTAAAATTGTTTCAAAGATCTCAATCTACAATTTCTGTTTGAAAAATTTTTCAATTGGGATCTCAAGTACAGAGACAGGGGGATTATTTGGAAAGGGTATGAATTCTCAAAAAAGGAGGGCCTTAAAAAATTATATCCGGTGATTGTTTTATTGAATTGTATGGTCAAACTACAATTGAATCGACTGTTTACAGAACCTATTTTTCCCCCTCTTGGCTATCCTGGAAGCCAAACTTGCATCAAGATCTGCAAGCTGTACAATTTAAATTTTATAAAAGCGATTTATATACGTATTATGCGTAATTGGAGGGGAGAGAGGGGTCCAATCGAAATTTTTGTAATGACCAAAATTATTTCTAGAACTTCAATTCGCAACTTTTATTGGAAAATTTTTTTGAAATCAATTTTAGAAATGGAGAGAGGGAACTTTCAAGGAAAGGAGGATGGATCCTCAAAAAAGGGGAGCCATAAGAAATATCATACCAGCTCATTATTTTCACCATGCACTTTAGATTAGAAGTCAGTCATGAAACTACTCTTAATAAAATTATCCCAGAGAAGTTGCTTTTCAGACTGTAAGGTTCAGAAATCATCACAGAACATATTATGACCAAGACACAGTAATCTGCCATATTTAGAATTGTTGTGCCATTTTTGGCACATTTGAGTTTGAATTTTTATCAAATGTCAATTCTAAATCCATAATAATTTGTTTTTACATTTTCATTTAAAATTCTAACCTCTTTCCACCCCCATCCCCAATTTAATCACTTCGCTGCAAATGAAAATTTGTTGAAACCCAATCAGCAACTTTTCAGACTCTTTTGAACGAGCTCGAAGTAGACTCAAATAGTTACAACAGGAACACTAGTTGCCTAATCTCAATCTTTGGAGTATTGGAGATATACGTGTAGGTTTTTTTTCATTGTTTCAAAATCTTTATAATAATCACAACCTTCTTCTTCAATTACCCATAAGGAGCTAACTTGGCTTTACAAAGATAAGGATCTTGTTCTTTTTCTCGAATCTCCTTTTCATTCTATGTTATGTAACATGTGTTACTAATAACACACTATTTGCCTACGATCAACTTTCAGGCATTTTCTTCCTGTTATTTTCCATGTAGTCGACCCTTCTTGCATTGATTTCAATAAATTTGCCAAATTTTGTGATTTAAGGAGGAAATGGAAAGAAATCTAAATAATTAGAGCTCTTCAATGATGCATTCGGTTTCTTTTCTAAGCCATCTGCATAAACTTTGAGGGACACTCGAACTGCTTTAAATTGGAATTCCCATCTTCATCGAACCCTTATCCATTACCATCTCATTACCATTCTTCTACTCCTCCTGGCGCAGAACAAATTCGATCTTATGGTCTATTTCCGTTCAAGCTCATCGATCATTTAACCATTTTGGAAGGAGCAGAACGACCAACGATGCGATTCGAAACGAAATGAAACGAAGAGACTACGGGCACGAAGACGGAACCAGATATAAATTTCGTTTCGAATTTTAATTAAAACAAAAATAATCGCCGGCAAAGAGAGAGACGGTTAAATAAAAATGAAAAGTTACTCAAGAGCTGGAAGGAAGCTGCTATTAACTTATTTACGCTCGCGAAAAATTTTCACTAGCCCGGTGCAACTGTAAACTCGCTTGATTGGAATAAATGGGAAAAGTTTTCAATGATTTATCACTTTCCGGGTTCATTAACAAGAGAGTCGGAGATGCGCGGCGAGGAGAAGATGAGAAGAGAAAAAAAAGCGAAGAGGAACACATTTTTTTGTTTAATTTTACACACTTTAATCGTATACACGACGTTGTGATGCGAAAGTGTGGAGTAGAAAAAAAGGCGAGTAAATCGACCGACCGACCGCAAAAGTAAATAAAATTTATAGGCGTTTTTTTTACGCGTGTAAGTATGCGAGTAACAACAATTAACAATCAATTATTTTCATTTGAGTTATACACGTGAAAACCCGTTGACCATTTTCGTCGATATTTTTAGTTTAATTAGTCATATGTGTATACGAGTAAAACGCCGACGTAGTTTTGCTTAAAACGAACCCTTCCTGCGTATAAATTAGAAAACCACGTGAGAACCTACGTAGGTAATTCGTTTCGAGCAAAACGACGCGAAAACATAGGCGATTTTTTTCCTTATTCCATTTTTTTCTTCTATTTTCGGCGCTCAAAATAATTCTTTGTTAATTGTTGTTATTAGAAACGCCGTCGAAGATGTTCAGAGGAATCACATACAAACGAACATGAACTGAGTGAAGATCACATGAGAATAGACATTTCCAAAGCCAGGACAGCCACCGATACGCCCGAATTTAATGTAAAAAGCCAGCGAAGTTCGAGCGCTGTCGCAGGTTCGACTTCTTTAATATCATTAAATAAACCAAACTCAACGACTTCGTCCAATATTACCGCATCCGTACTCGTAAATTTACCAACGTCTCACGGTAATTCGGATATCGATTTTAGTTCGTCGTCGCATCTGCCATCGCCGGCCGGAACATCAGCGGACCAACAACCAGAAATTCGAATAACGTTTCTGTAAAAAAATTTTAATCCTATAATTTATTCTTCTTCGTTTCGTTTTCGTTTTTTTTTGTTTTTGTTTTCAAAACGAGCTATATATCAAAACACCAAAGTTCGTCACCGTTATATCTGTTCAATTTTGGAAAAAAATCTTTACTTTTGCCCTCCTGGATACCGATTACTTATATTTAACTTTTTTGTTCCGATACAGCGACGTTATTCTTTCAAACAAGTGTAGAATTTCGGTTAAATTTTATCTTTTAAACTTAAATACTTTTTAACGAATTTTATTCTAAGTTTTGTATTTCTTTGCAATTTTATTCGAAATAAGACTTGATAACTTATTGTGAACAAATTTTACGTTTATTCGTTATACTTACATGAGCGTTTTGTTTTTTTTGTTTTGTTTTGTTGAATATTTTTGTTCGTTTGTTTTGTTTTTTTTGTTCGTTTGTTTTTTCTATAAGTTAATTTTAGAGTCTACTTTAGGTAGATTTTTCGTATAAAAACGTTTTTGTTTCGATTTCCTATACTGTTTTGTTTATTGTTTTAATTTTTTGTTTATTATACCTCTCTACGTGCTTCCAAAATAGTAACGTCTCCTTCTCTCCATCCTATTTCTCTTTTTTTTTTGTATAAGAAAAATTTTACCCATTTATCGATGATATTGCGACATTGCCACTTACTGAGATGAGGAAATTATTTTCGTTCATGTTTTCCATCCACTTCACCATTATTTTTTAAGCCGAAGTACGTTTCTTACTCATATTTTGTGAGCTAGCCTTGATTTATCTAGTTCCCGATTGAATACGGAATGATGAAAAACGAGCTCGGGTTCGAATAGATTCGATATTACTCCGATGAGGGTTGATTTTGAAATCGATTACGATTTGTGTGGTTTAGACGCAATTTTGGGTCGTTTTCATAATAACTTGTTTGAAAGAAAATAAAATTAGCTTTCGAACGATATGGCTACTTTTTAATTTTGGCCAATTTTTGCAATTTTGATGTGAACGCGACAAAAAATACCGTAGTTTATAAAATTGCACGAAATCAAAAAGTAATGACATCGTTGGAAAGCTGATTTTATCCTCTTTCAAACAAGTTATTATAAAAAACCTCCAAAATCACTTCGTTCTAAAGTTATTTAGAAAAAATTACAGAATATTGATAACGGATAAGAAAACACCAAACCATCAGGCACAGAATATGTAATCTTCATAACAGTATCTGAAACGCCAAAAATATCGAATTTTTCATCAATTCCAACATCTAATACAGAAAAGTTGCCTAATTTATATTTTAAAGGGGCTATGCAATTTGAAAATGTGCATCATTATGTTCTTGTAGTATTGAATTTGGGCAGAGAATTGCATTTAAAGCTGTATATCCGAGCTGAAATTTTTCATTTGAAATTGAATTATTTTGTGACCTTTTGTCCGCTTTTTGAGCTGCTCATTATTGCAAAGAGTCATTATCATCTGGAATTTATACTTGTTCAAATAAAAGATTAAATGTACGATTTCTGCGCCTCATATTTTGACAATCAACACGTTGAGAAAAATTTGAAAATGGAACCTGTAGTGTTCCAAATCGATTAAAGAAATTTTCAAGAAAGCTGCTCTTTGGGGGGAAAAATGTGATATTTTTCAAGAACCAAATTCTTAATGGAACTTTTGCTCAAAAATCCATCCAGGCTTCCACATAATCCGCTTCCTCCCCCTGGCTCAAAATTCAAAATCAAACCGAGCTCGTTTTTTCACCCTTGAAAGACGCGTTGCTGGTAAATTTTAAATATAAAAATGCTCAAATATAATTAACATATCATTTAATCAATTCTACATATTGAAAAATGGGGTTTAAATAAGAAAAAAAAAATCAAAAACGAGAAAAGTTCAAGTGATACGAATTCGTAACGAAATGCAGAAAATATTCGCTTGTTTCTTAGAGAACGACAGCGCATTTATGTATTACCTTGTGTAACCTTGAATTTCAGAGAATTAACAGACGAGAGGGCTTGGAATCTAACCGTAGGCCTAAGCCATTAGAAAGAAACGTTAGATTCGTCGATGAAAAACCAAACGAAAATTACTAAATGTCGCCAGGTACCGTAATAGTTATACGCGGGGGTGTCTTGTACCATTTCTATTACGCCGAACACCCCCTCGTATTCTACTTACATTGTGCACGAGAGTATAGTAATCGCACAGTATTTTGGAATTGTTGATTTTTTAACTCTCTCTTTCTGAATCGTATGTAGTAGTGGCAATTTGTTTCTTATATATTTTCAGATCTCAATGCACTCGATTTCAACTCTTTATAGTCGTAGCATAATAATAATTCTGCTATGTAATTGCACTTTCTATACGTATTATGTACTTTCGTAGCGTATGTTTCTTGCGATGTGACGAAACTTTCAGACCTCGTGTCATTTTTCAGGATTTCGTTTCGTACTTGAGAGCAAAAAGAAGGATGAACGTTTTAAATTCTAAATGAGATCTCGTTCGTGACACAATAGCTTTCAAAATATGGCTCTAATTATTCGAAATAAAACAATAGCCAACAACTTCTCGAATATTCAAAACGGTGTTTTTTTCCTCCTTAATCACATTCATTGGTACGGACTTGTTGACACATGTTTAAACGCTTTCAATAAGTAATGGACCTTGAAATACTCGCAGTGTATGAAAAATATTCGCACGCCGGTTCTAACTGCGAAGACTGAGCGACGCTAATCACAATAATTATCGCCATATTACACAAAACGGAACACGGATTACAAAAAAACGGAAATCTCCGTAAATTATTAGGTCTGTGGGCTCAGGCTGGTTCGTCCGAGAAGGCATGAGAATGCGCGAATCGAATGTAAACAACCGATTGTTTTAATGCATTTTCAATTTTCCACCTGACGTGATAGGTAGAGGTACCTGGGACCAAGGAAAATTTCCTCGGTACGAGTCATGCGAGAATGACGGTTCCGTGTTGATGGCTAATTCGAGACCAGAAATTGCCGATCAAAAAATATTTTAGGTTGGGTTTATTCCTGGGTAAATTTTGAAGTAGGCAACTTATTTGATATCAAAGTAGGAACAATTGACAGGATGTGAGCATGAAGGAGTTGAAATGTGATCATTTTGTAGTGTTGATCGTGAAATTATGCAAAATTCTGAGTGATGATAAGGAATATTCAGGGGAGACTTCAATTTGTTCCCTTTTTCATCGCAAAAGTCTAGAAAATTCAAAACGTGTCCTTAATTTTTATAATTTTTGAATAATTAACAAAAGTCGAGTCATTTTTGAGTACAAATCTCATTCAAATGTCGTATTGAAAAACGGTGTCCTGGGTTTGCAAAAATTCAACGATTATTCTTCGATTCATCAAATCAAAAGCGATAAAGCTGAAACTACCTACGTATGAGAATGTGGGTAAAGGTGAGGATATCTGGAACCCTTCTGACGACTCGAATTCTGAAAAAAATGACCAAGTTTTCGGTTTAAAACCCATTTTTTAGGCGTTGAGAAAAGATAATGATTTTTGAGGAGTGAGTGTAAATCTAACTGAAGATTGACCAGTCGAGGCTAAAATTTATTAACATAGGATCGGGATATCTTTAACCTGTAAAAAAGTCACGAAATTCCGTCATACTGACTTTAAGACATTTTTTCAGACCTTTTTAAGATTCTCAGATTTCCACTGATCTTTTGGGTTTGGAAAATTTTAGGGATAACGCTGACTTCTAGAGTTTTTGTCAAACACTTGTAGACTTTTTGGTTTTAAAAAATTTTGGAAATCACGCTAACTTTCCGGCATTTTATCAGGCAGACTTCTTGGATTTGGAAAATTTCAGAGATCCTGGGAGAGGCTCAAAATCTGACTTTTAGACATTTCACGAGGCATGCTAACATTGTGTCCAATTTTTCGAATTTATGGGTGGTATAGAAATGGAAATGATCAAGGGGTCCTGGAGAGGCTTTATATGGATACTTTTTTGGGCTATGGGTCTTCTAGTATAACTGTGGTAAAGAAAACTGTTTAGGGGATTTTCTAAGGAAAATTTTGAAGTGTTTTGGAAATGCCACGATTTTCCCATTTTATTAATTTCACGTGTCAATATTGTCAATTTTTAAAAAAGCTCTGGATTCATGATAGTAAGTACCTACCTCTTTAAAGAAATGTAAATTTTTATAACAGAGATTGAGCCTCCTCTTTTGAAATACCCGAAGCTGAAATCATATTACTTGAAGAATAAATCATCAAAATTGATGTAGGTGCATAATTTTGAACCTTGCATGACTGTAAAATACAAATTTTGTGATTTAAAAAAAAAATAGTCATTGGATTCAAATTTTCCTATCTCATTTCTCAATTTCCTTACCTACTCTAAATGTGATTGCCCACAAGTCTTTTAGGAATACCTATGCTTAAGACGTTGATTGATTGATTGATTGATTGATTGATTGATTGATTGATTGAGTGAGTGAGTGAGTGAGTGAGTGAGTGAGTGAGTGACTGACTGACTGACTGACTGACTGACTGACTAATCAATTGATTGGTTGATTAATTTGATTGATTACCTGGTTGACAGATTGACTCACAAATTGATTGATTGATCAATCAATTGGTTAATTGGTTTGATTGATTAATTGATCGACTGATCAGTTGGTTGTTTGATTAATTTGATTGATTACCTGGTTGACAAATTGATTTACAAACGGATTGATTGATAACTAAATCGATTGGTTAATTAATTATATTGATTGATTGGTCGACTGATCAATCGATTGTTTAATTAATTTAATTGATTACGTGGTTGACTAATTGACAGACAAGCCGATTGATTGGTTAGTTGGTTAGGTAGTTAATAAGTATATTTGATTATTCGATTGACTGACTTACTGACTGACTGATTAATTGATTGAGTGATCGATTGATTGGTTGGTTAGTCAAGATATTCAATTAACTGACTGACTAACTGACTGACTGACTGACTGACTGACTGACTGACTGACTGACTGACTGACTGACTGACCAGCCGTCTGATTGATTGATTGATTGATTGATTGATTAGTTAGTTAGTCAAGATATTCAATTAACTGACTGACTGACTGACTGCCTGACTGATTGATTGAATGATTTACTGGTTAACAGACTTATTTATTTAATGATTGAATCATTGATTAATCCATTCCCTTAAATAATTGATTATGCAACTGACTAAAAAACTCATTCATTGATTCATTTGATTGTGGGTTGGTTATTTGGTTAATTTGATTGATTGATTGGTTGATTGCCTTATTCATCAATTCATTCATTCATTCATTCATTCATTCATTCATTCTTTCATACTATTAATTGATTGATTGACTGACTGACTGAATGGATCATTGATTTATTGATTTAATTGATTGATTGGTTGATTGGTTAATTAGTTGATTGGTTGGTTGGTTGATTGGTTGAATGACCAACTGATTCATTCATTCGATGAATCAACACATCCGCTTAATAAACTCATCGCTGACCAAATGATGGATTAACTGACTGTATGATTCATCCATTCTTTCATTGATTAGTACAACAAAAACAAACGACTTACCTTGCTATTCATTCAATATCGCAGACTAGTCAAACCTCACAATTCATTCTTCAAGCTTTCGATTCTCATCGTTGACCATGAACATATCTTGATTCTCGGAAGGAAAACACGTATTCTGAAACGATTAAGCGAAACATTCGAATAATGCATAAAGAGAAAATTTACCAAAATTTCGCCTAAAAATACTCATTGCTCTCCCTTCTCTAGGCCTACAACAGGAAAAAAAACTGTACCTCGAAATGCAACTTTCTCGCTATCGTCGACTATATCTCATACATCACTGCATTACGTTCGTCTATATGCTAATTCACTTTCCAGGGGCACTCAGACACCCCACAGTTTTATAAATTTTCCCACCAAAATCCTCAACATCTGCAGGGTTTTTTCCTACGTAAGCTAAAACAGAATCATATATTCATCCGTGATACGATCTTGTTAGCACCACAAACCACACATCTTATTGATCACAGCAAAGGTGTAGTTTCGCAGTTCGCATACACACGCAATAAAAACATTTGGAATCCTAGATACGAAATGATGGGGCGTGGGGGGGGGGGGGAGCTTAAACGACCGTTTAACATCGAACGAACACGTGCTAAGGAAAATTTTTTTTCTCGAGGTAGCATTGAAAAAACGTTATTGAAACGAGGTCAAGATACCGGCCATCGAGGCAAGGATACATCGGAACAAATTGCCATTACATACGTATGTGACTTTGAAAATGAGAATTTTAAAATTAATTTGGAAATCGGTACTAATAAGGCGTTACGTTACACATAATTGCTAATATACGTGAATAGTCTACGCGCGTTTCATAATTTTCGAGCCCTATACTAGACACAGCATCGGTAATATAAGGGAAATATAGAAATTTTTTTACCAGCACAATGAAACTAAATGACAATATAGTAGGTGTAAAATTGTGTACAAAGAAACACCTTACATGTACTCTCTCGCTTTAGTCTTCTTGTTAAATTTTTTTTTAGTTCTAATTATGTTATACTTTAGGTAAAAAATTTTTTTCTCTGATAGACGCTATAGCTTGAGAATCTTTAGCGAAATGTACCTACGTTATTTGAAGACCTACGTACGTACGTATACGTCAACTGGGTTACTAGTGTAATCCGTATTTATCCTATATAAATACAGGCATTAATGCTCAAAGGTTGGGGAAAATGTGTTCAAAGGTATAATTTCAATTTCGCGATGCATTTCGCTATCGGTTTACTTTTTCTAGATTATATAATTTTGTTACGTTAACAAATTCTCTTTATTCTATACTCTTTTCTACGTAGTTACCTTTCTTCTCTATTTATTTACTTTTTTTTTTTCGGGGATCTTGTAACGTATAATATGTACTGTGATTTCAGAAACTATATTATTAATGTATCGAGACGTTGCAAAGCTAATGTCATCCCCCCATATTTTGAATCATCTCATATAATCAATCGATTCAAAATTCAAGGGGACGCATTTCGTGTTGCAATATCTCCACTATAATTATGTGTAACGTTCTATTTAAAAAAAATGAAAAAAATAAGAAAAAATAAGGGGACAAGTTAGTGACCTTGTATGGTATTTAGAATTAGGTAAACGTTAATGGTATTTGTTTTTATCTAATTCGCACTATATTAAAAAAAAAAGTGATTTTTTTCTAACCTGTTTTAGTTACTTATATTTTACTTGTTTAACATTTACACGCTACATTCCATTAGGTATTGTTTTTATCCCCAGCGAGTTTCCCTTTGAGGCCGAGTAATTGTGGGTGATAAGGGCAGCGAGGAGTATGAATGTACTTTTCGTATAGGTAGGTACCATAGTTGAAAAATTATTGCAGTAGGAAGACAGTTTTTATACGAATAAATTTTACGTGCATAAAATGAAAAGTTTTAATACAAAAACAAATTAATTAAAATTTTTCATAAAAATATTTTAATTAATTTTAAATGGAGAACTGTGTAACTTTTTGGTGATAGAATTAGATTCTATGGAAAATTCAAGTTGAATTTCGATGGAAAAATACGAGTGAAAAAAATTGCAAAATTGAAATTATAATGAATTTTTTTTTTCAAAAATTGTAATTTCAGCACAAAAATCCAGCACATAAGCACGTTTGAGTTGAAAAAATTGATATTAGTTGACGAAAAAAATTATTTAGATACCTTTTGAACTTCGTTAAAAATTACCTACGCCAAAACAACCATAAATCGCATGCAACAAATTCCAAATCTCAAGATTTAAAACTTTAGTTGCCAAAAATTGAAATTTTCGACGAAAATTGTAATTTACTGGACTTCATTAAAAATTTTCTATACCAGAGAAAAATCAAAATTTTCATACAAAAAATTTCGAGATTTAGAATTGTAGTTGGGAAAAAATGACAATTTTCTGACAAAAACATCATTTTAATGGATTCTGTTAAAAATGTTTTGGCACAGAAAAATCAAAATTTTCAAAATTTCTTATCCAGAAATTTGAAATTTTAGTT
The DNA here is from genome assembly GCA_900064475.1 of Pseudococcus longispinus. Lineage (NCBI taxonomy): Eukaryota > Metazoa > Arthropoda > Insecta > Hemiptera > Pseudococcidae > Pseudococcus > Pseudococcus longispinus. The sequence continues at coordinate 25,772 of FIZU01045907.1, forward strand.
GGAAAAATTGTAATTTTTGGATGAAAAAAATTATTTACTGGATTGTGTTAAAAATTTTCTGTCAAAGGTAAAAACCAAAATTTTCATACAAAAAATTTCCGAATCAGAAATTCAAAATTTTAGTTAAAAAAATTGTAATTTTTGGACAAAAAATAATTATTTACTGGATTTTGTTGAAAATTTTTTTGTCACAACTAAACAAAAAATTTCCTGTCTAGAAATTCTCGAATTCTAGTTGGAAAAATTGTAATTTTTGGACGAAAAAAATATGCGCTGAATTTGATTAAAAATTTTCCAACTCAGAAAAAAATCAAAATTTTCATGCAAAAAATTATGAAATTTAAAATTTTAGTTGAAAAAAATAACAATTTGTTGACGAAAGAAATTACTGAATTTTGTTGAAACTTTTTTGTGCCAAAGAGGAATTAAAATTTTAATGCGAAAAATTTTCAAATCTCAAGATTTCAAAAGTTGAAAAAAATAATTGGAATTTTTTCACGAAAAAATTATTTATTGGACTTGGTTGAAAATTTTCCATGTTAAAGAAAAATCAAACTTGTAATGAAAAAATTTCAAATCTGAAAATTAAAAATTTTAGTTGGAAAAAATTGGTATTTTTGGACGAAGTTGACTGTTTTCTTCGCCAGAAAAGTCTCATTTTTTATGCAAAAATATTTGAAATCTCAAAATTTTAAATTCTAGTTGAAAAAATAACAGGAATTTTTCCATAAAAAAATTGTGTACAAGGCTTTGATTTCCTATGCCAGAGAAAAATCAAAATTTTCATGCAAAAAAAATTTCAAATCTGGAAATTTAAAAGCTGAGTTGGAAAATTTTTAAATTTTCTCATGAAAAAAGTTTTTACTGGATTTTGTTGAAATTTTGGTATGCTATGGATAAATCAAAAAATTGTTTAGAAAAAAAAATTCCCTATCTTGAGATTTCATTTGCAAAAAAATAATTAGAATTTTTCAGAAAAAATTGCTTATTTAATTTTGTTTAAATTTTTCAATAGAAAAATTTTGAATCACAAGATTTAAAATCTCAATTTGAAAAATGGACTTTCTTGAAGAAAACAAAAAATCTCAGTTAAAAAATATTTCAAGTTTCAATAAAAATAATTGGAACTTCAATGATAAAAATAAATTTCAATTTTGAATTTTAGCGGAAAAAATAGAAGTTTTGGGAAAAGAAATTCATACTAAATTTTATTGGAAACATTCTACTTGTATTGCATTTCAATAGAATAAATAAGTATCTAGTCTAGCCCTAAATCTACAAACCGAATGAATTTGAATCAAAATTTTAAGATGAGTTGAAGAAATAACAAGATACCGAGTTTAAGCAAATCGAAAAGATGTTTTTCAATTTTCATCAAAAACCAAAAATTGTGATTTTGTTCGTCAAAATTTACGAAAAAAACACTAAAAAAAATTAAACGTTGAATTAAATTCTGGGCTAAATTTTAATAATTTTAATAAAATTAAAACGTAAAAAAACTAGATAATTTTCATAGAAATCCAAACCTAGCCTAACCCTTAATTTAAAAACTTCACTCTCGACCCCTTTTCTTCATCCCTCTCTACTCTGATCTCAACCCGAACTGCCATAGAAAAGTAAAAGCGTTGAAAAATAGGAAACTCGATGAGTTGTGATTTTATTCTAATAGTAAACTCGAACATTAGGTACTTCTCTAAACGAGAATATTTTTAAAAAAGCTGAAAGTTAACCATAAATTAATGTAATCTCAATGTGACATACCACGTTTCCGTACCTATTTTTGATTTCGTCTTCATCTTGGACGAAATGAAAAGGGAAACTCGCTACATTGGCAGCCTACGTGTACGTACGAAGGAGAAGGCCGCCACGCGTTCATTTTTTCCCTTTTTTTTATTCAATTGTTTTCTCGGAATTTTACCAAGATGTAGTTACTTGTTTGTCAACTGAACTATATGTACCATAATATTACTCAAACGATAAACAGTGAAAAGTTTAATTCATGGAAATATAATTTTCGACCGTACGAAATACGAATTAGCCGCCAGTTCAAGCAATTCATTATACGCTATTGTGTACATTTTTTTCCAAATGCAGACACACGACTTGAATTTTAATCATCTACTTTTTTTAAATTGTCGATTTTTTTTTTTCGTTTCAATTTTTACGTTAATGTTTCAGAATAGTTAACCCCAGTTTTATTTTTTTTTTAATTCAAATTTTTTGTTTTTAATATTCGATATTGATTAAGCTTTGACCTTTGTTGTTTCTTACATTCTAATTACTTAAAACATTACTTAGGAAAAAGTAATTAATATAATTCATTTTATTTGTACGTAGTGTATTGTTTTATTCATCGTTCACCCCTGGCCCCTCCCATCCGAATATTTTTAATTCGAATGGCGTCGGAAGTAGGTCAACGAATACGTCAAGACAGTTGCCTCAATTGGGAATTAAATCGTAGAAATTGTTTCATCTAGCCGATGGAATTGGGGTCGAAATTATACATTTTTAAAAATTTGTATGTTTTAGAATGATTCAAGCATGTGAGAACAGGCCGGGTTTTAGGATTTTCTCCTGGGGGGAGGGTGGTATTATGTTATTAATGATTACATATTATATTTTTGATCGAGGTTCACAAAATCAAAGAAAGCTAGGGTTGTTTAAAGCTATAAACTTCACAATTAGGTGAAAAAGTTCAAATTTAAGATTTTTTTGTAATTGATCAGTTTCATAAATCATGATTTTTTACTTAGAAAAATCATGTTTTTAAATAATAATTTTAAATCGAAGCGATTTCCATGATTTTCAAGAATTTTGAAAATGATTTCATAATTTTGATTTGAAATCGTTTTGTGAATTACTCTGCCCATTTCTGTTCAAAATGCAAAATTTACCCGATTTTTAAAGAAAAGAAGTCATCACTTTCGTAAGATTTCCCATTAAATCTTAATTTTACTCGATTTTTTTATTAAGGTGCCCCTCTTTTGAGCCTGTGTGGGAAGTTGTGGGAGGAGGGGGAGGGGGGAGGAGGATGATTATACCTCCAATCATTTCTAAAACCTGCCTTGTGTTGAAAACTTTGTTTTTAATAGATTTATTGAATAACGCCTGCAAAATAATAGTATGTCAATTGACGATACATCTATGTAAAAGTGGTTGCATAATCGGAATTTTTTTCAGTTCGCATTTTCACTCTGACTTGTGGATATGTAGTTGAATTTCGAAGCAGTATTTTTTGTATTTGAAAGGTTCAACTTTCGTGCAGAACAAAAAATTTTTCAAAGTTCACTTTTCAGTTTTATAGATTGAGATACGTTCCCCCAGCCACATACAAAAAAAAATCAAAAATGAATTTTTTCATTTACCGAAAAAGCTCGCGAAAATTTCCTAATTTTTCACGAATATTGAGCTTTTTTTACCATTTCGGTGATGTAGCTCAACAGTTAATCAAAGGAAGAAGGGAGGGGGGATTTTCGCGAAAAAAAAGAAATTTCATATAAAATTTTTGAAAACAGCCTTTTAGCGAAAATTTTAGCAGAAAAGGGCATTTAAAAGCTCGAATTTTATCATTTTTTCTAACTTTTCGGTCTTCAAGAGGGGAATCCGGACCTCCTGAATCCCCCCCCCCATACGCCACAAGGTCGCACAATTCGAGACGAAAAGAAATGGAAGGTCCGCTAATAAAGATCGAATTTTCAAAATTAGCGATTTCTATTTACAAATTTGAATAAATGAATTTGGGAAAATATCTAGGTAGATTGGTAATCATTGAAATGTAAAAAAAAAAAGGATAAAATCTCGAAATACCTCATTCAAATTTTCACTAGTTCATTTCCAAAATTGAATTATTCTCCAAGACACAATTTTTTCAACCATTTTGTCCATCAGACCTGAAGACCATTACAGAAATATGAAAACTTGATTTCATCCACCAACTGAACTTTTGGAAAATCAAATCAAGAAGATTTTTCAGAATGAGGAATTACTTGAGTAAAAATCGAAGGGTAAGTACAAGCAAAATTTTTAAACCATATTTTCGTACTCGTACGTCTAACGAGAAGTTTCGAATCAAAATTTATCCAATTTCCACTCAATTCAAGAAAAATTCAGTGGTTTTGCTACGATCAACTTTATTTGAAAGGCCATAACTCACGACACGAAATGTAGCAATTTTTAAGTAATTTTCATCGAAATATAGTAATCTTTAATTTCAAAAGCATATTTTTACAACAATTTTTTCATGCAATTCGATTGTTTAAGAACGCACAATAAAGTAAACTTCAAAAGTAAGTACATCATTCGAAAAGTAATTTAATTCTCTTTCGAAAATATTTCATCTAGAATTTTCATAAATCCTTTTTATAAAAAGTTATGAACGAAAAACTGCAAAAAAAGTGTTCAGCCCCGTTCAAACATACGTATGTTAATTTCCACGATTTTTAGTACCGAGGGGTTGTTCGTTGTAGTATCCAACTTTGAAAATAGAAAAATTGTAATAAATGAAAAAAATTGTGCTTCTCCTTGAAAAAAAATTTTCCCATAAAATCCATAAGGGTGTCCTTTACACATATGAAAACGTTCAAAAAGGAGGTTCAGCATTCTCGAGATTACTTGCTCAATAATTCATAGAAA